>JANAVB010027598.1:799017-989017 GCA_029216955.1 Iris pallida | reverse complement strand
TAACCATTGACCAACATGTAGTTAGGTGCATTTATGAAATCAGAGTGTATTGTAATCCTAACAGAAGTGCAGAGTTAAGCATTATGCCTTTATATCATATGCAAATTATGTTAACCTGTCTTGTGCAGGGATGACTGTCGACGATGGTAAGATTTATTATGCAAGTGCTTTCTACTGCTATGTTTCTTATGAACTGTTAAAAAGAACCTAGACAAGTAGAAAGATAACTAGTAAAATGTTAGCTCCACATGTTGATTTAGTGCAGAGATTTGTGAGTTCGGCCAAAAGTGCTCGTCAGTACATGATGTGTGCTGACCCACGTTGTGGGCATCCATTTCAGAAGCAAAGAAGATAGGGGCATTTCAACTGAGGCACTGAAGCTCGTCTAGCCCAGTAGAGCTATGGATTGCCTCGAAGCTTCTTTCTATTTCCAGTCAAAGTTACAAGTTTCTTTTTCTTTGAAGGTGTCTTTACATTTCCAGTATGTAATAAAGGGATATGATGTATGGACGTTGCGACTATTTTCAAAAGAGAGTTTTAAAAAGATTCATGTAGCCGAGATAAGGCAATCTGAGTTTGCAGAGCTTTGTACTTGTATTCCTATCAAGTTTATCAATAAAAGATATATTTCTATTTCAAATCTCTGTGTCCAATATTTGGTTTTCTACAATAAATGGATGCGTGCGTGTGTTTTACTTGACTAGTTATTTTGTGTAGGTACTTGGCCTTGTGCAAGTGCAACTTAGGCTTGCACGGCATCACGCCTTAGCGAGGACGAACGATCCCGCAGGGATCCATGCAAGGTGGACGACCCTAGCAGGATCGGGGCGTGACAGAGGACGCCTTTCTTGACGTCGTTAGGGCCGACGCCATGCGCCTGGAACCCTTATAGAATTTTTTTGGGGGGGGCGATCCTACTATGCCGCCGCCTCTGCCGCCTCCTGGAACCCTAATAGAATTGGAGGGGCTAGTGTCATGCCCCGATTCCGTAGAATCGATAGTCGTCCCCCGGGCGTGATGACGTGCAAGCCTAAGTTGCACTTGCATAAGACATAGTCATAAGGTTATCCGAAACACAACAACAAGAGAATGCGCAGAGTAAATTGAACACACATTATAGAGAAGGAAATTTAAACTTTATTGATAATGAACATCATTTTACAGACTCGATACAAAGGCGCCGCGCGAGCTTTTTACAAACTGACTCCATTACAAAATGAACGTCGACGAGATAGCCATTCCATACATTTCATCCCTTGATTACTACCAGCATTACAAAACCACCTGGGATGACGGGAAGTCGCTCCATCTGTCTTCTTGGCCTTCGACAGCGGAGTCTTCAAAAGAGGTTGGATCCAAACTTCGACCGCAAGGACGAAGCTTCAAAACACACGAGCGTAGCCTCCCTTCACGTGGCACGCTCCTCCTGATTTATTGCACCTGTTGAGAGAGAGAGCGAGGATCAGTACAATCAACATGTACTGGCGAGTGGCTAATTAGTTTCCAGGCTCTTATTTGGTTCAAGAGTTTAGATAAACATTTACACAACTTGCTTTTCATGATCTTTCTAACCATCCTAGGTAATTTCATACGAAGCATTTAACAAAACATAACCCAAGTAAGTTACACCAGAATTTTCCTCGGTAGAGCACGCCGTGCAACATAAAACTTACCATCACCTTCCCTGATAGATGAATAACGATTTATATCAAGTGTTTGAGGTGGAGGCCACTGGCATTAACTAGCCATCCTGGACATAGCCTGGTAATACGGGACCCTTGTAACATAAGTAGCGAGCTCCGATGCAAGTCCCCGTCTTACCGGTTGCTTCATACCCAGCTCGGCTATAACCTGTTTCTTCCTAGGCCTAGTCGGTCCGGTGGCCCCGGGTTGCCGCTCGAAGAAACCATCGCCCTTATCGACAAGTTATCCATGACCTTGATAGGTTAACAAGGTATATTTGGGGTACCGTTGGGGCTTGTTATGTAATCGATTCATTTAGTTATTTTGCAGGCCTAAAATAATTCTCTCTTTTTTCTACACAATTCATCTTTTCTCTACTCAAACATAGGACTTGTGTTTTCCAAGCGAATCATTCTATTTTATTACCATTATCCAAGTTCTCATTTTTGAAATAGAGGGTCGAGATGAAGGAGGTCAGCCACTCACCTTGAGTTTTTACTTGAGGCGAGAGACTGGTTGGCCGCACTAGACGTTGCCTACGCGATCACCTGAAATCGCACAAGCAACCGATTAGAACACTGTATTAGGCAAGAAATTTGATAGAAAATGCGAGTTCGAAACGTAAGCCACGAAAACCATCAAAAATATTCACGAAAATGCATTCAGAAAACCAAAGCCAAAACCAACGCAAGCGGCATGAAAAACAGAGCAACGGGAGGTCTCTCCCAACTCAGCCGCAGAGTCAATCCTCGAGGCACTACCCGCTGAATATGGGACTTGGTTCCGAAGAAGCCATTCCATAACGTGGAATGGATCTTAATTCAACCGTTCCCGTTCGATCGATTCGATCGATCCCGACCTATCGGTCCCGACCGAGTCGATAGCGACAGTGTTCCTTTCTCGCGCACCCCGTGGACAAAGAACGGGGCACGATGTAGGGACGGGGCACTACAGCTAGCCCCAGGTAATTTTTGGACTGTTTTCAGTAAAACTTCTACCTTCTTGGGTTGTCCCCTAGTAAGGGCTAGCCCCAAGTAAATTTCGGAGTGCCCTTAGAATTAGTGTCACTTCCCGTTCCCAGAATACGTATTCTAAATACAAGTACTTCTGGAATGTATTCATTTAATATTTATCATGTATTATTCTGTATTTAAATTCCTTTAATTTTCTGTTAATTAATTTCCTGCAATTTTATTTCTGCACTTTACTTTCTGCTTTTTATACTCTGCTTTAGCTTTGCTATGGGTTTGGCTCAGATTGGTTTAATTATGTTGGGTCATCATGAACCGTAATAAACCCCCACCTACCACCACTCCTTCATTTAAAGCCCCAAACCCTTTCTCTCTCTTCATTACTTCTTCTCATTTATCTTCTTCTTCCTCATAACTCTCCCACCAACCTAAGAGAGCAAGGCAAGTGCCAACTTGCTTCTTGATGGATCCCCATTTTTATTGTTCCATCATCCTCCTTACTTGATTCTAAGCCTCTTTAGTACTTAGCATTTTCAATTTCCATGGCTTATTTGTTATAGATCTAAGTTTGTTACATTTTCGGATTTCTTAGGTTTTGATCTAGTAAACTTTATTATCTTCAAGTTTTGACGGTTCCATGTTGTAGAGAATTTCGTTCTACCCAATTTTGACCTATGGAAGTCCATATTTGGACTTGGGATGAAGGATTTATGAAGCTTGGAAGCAATGGCTTCCATGGTTCTGTTCTCAAAAAATTCGGAGAAGAAGGACAGTCACAGCGCATCAAATCTTCATTCCTCAGCGCATGGAAATCTTTATTCCTACAGCGCATCAAATCTTCATTCCTCAGCGCATGGAAATCTTTATTCCCACAGCGCATCAAATCTTCATTCCTCAGGCGCATGAGATTATTTATTTTCCAATCTCATTCCTCAGGCGCATGAGATTATTTGTTTCCCAATCTTATTCCTCGAGCGCATAAGATTATTTATTTTCTAATCTCATTCCTCAGGCGCATAAGATCATTTATTTCCCAATCTCATTCCTCAGGTGCATGGATTATTTGTTTTCCAATCTTATTCCACAGCGCATGATATTTATTTCCTACAGCCGCATTCCTCAGGCGCATGAGATTATTTATTTCCCAATCTCATTTCTCAGGCGCATGAGATTATTTGTTTTCCAATCTCATTCCTCAGGCGCATGAGATTATTTATTTCCCAATCTCATTCCTCAGGCGCATGGATTATTTATTTTCCAATCTTGTTCCACAGCGCATGATATTTATTTTCTAATCTTATTCCTCAGGCGCATGGATTATTTATTTCTCAATCTTATTCCACAGCGCATGATATTTATTTCCCACAGCCGCATTCCTCAGGCGCATGAGATTATTTGTTTTTCAATCTCATTCCTCAGGCGCATGGATTATTTATTCTCCAATCTTATTCCTTGGGCGCATGAGATTATTTATTTCCCAACCTCATTCCTCAGGCGCATGAGATCATTTATTTCCCAATCTTATTCCTCAGGCGCATGGATTATTTGTTTTCCAATCTTATTCCACAGCGCATGATATTTATTTCTCACAGCCGCATTCCCACAGCGCATGAGTTTATTTATTTCCCAATCATTTCCCTCAGGTGCATGATATTATTTATTTCCCAACCTTTCCCACAGCGCATGAGATTCTTTATTTCCCAAACATTCCCCACAGTGCATGAGATTTATTTATTTCCTAATTATTATTTATTTTCCAATGTTTATTTTTTGAATTTGGCATTAATTAACATTGGTTGTTATCTTGATTTATTATTGATCATGCGTTCCTAGATGAAACTAAGAGACTGGCTAGTCGTCTTATTGAAATGAATGAATGAGACACGTTCATATTAAGTATGAACTACTATAATCGATTGGCCGATCTCGAATATTGACATACAGGCACACATGCAGGCTTTAATTTATTTATTTATTTATTTTACTATAAAAGAAGCATGTGTACTTTATGGTCAAGGTATGATTGTTCCGTGGTTAGTTTGGATTGTTGCATTACGCTATGTAAGACCTACAACCTAACCGCACGGGCATCGTTGTAGAGTTGTGCATATCGTACCCTGTACGAAAGTACTCATTTCGAATGACCATGATCCACGACATGGGATTTCACTCAACGTAGAGACTATTAAGTTAAATAAAAATAATGATTGCATGGAGAGAATGGATTCTCGAGTTCTTACATGGCAGCCCTCTTGGGACTAGTAGTACCCGACAGGCCGGCTGGTCCCCACAGGTACTGCAAACCTGCCACACGGGCATGGAGCGGTATCTGGTAATAATATTTATTGTATATTTTATATTGATGACGGACGTCCCACTGGGACTCGTCTAATTCATGATTGGCGTAATTGATTGATTGGATCGACTAGCCTTGCTTGTCCATAGTAAGAACTGAGAAATCTTTATTGCATAATTCCAGGGTAACTTAGGACTCACAGTAGTAAGCCGTAGGAGTTGAATGGCCGTTTAAGTTGATTTGTTTGTGTACTGTACCTACTCTGTTACCTAACTGAGATGATCAGAGCATCAGGACATGACGGGCCAACTTCTGTCCTTGTTTGGTTGGGAGGTTGGTTCGAAGTGTCGTGATGTTCTGTGAATCCCAGTAGCAAGCAGAGGTCTATTATTATATTCTCTTATTTACTGGTTTAATGTCTCATATCGTGCTTCCTTGCGGTACTTGCTATTAGAGGTCTAACCTCTCTGGTTTTGCATGGCCAGATTTAGAGCCGGTTCCCGAGGACTCAGCTTACCTCTACCTCCAAGATGGTCAATACTAGAGGAATGATCGCAGGAGGGCTCGAGTGGGTTCCTTATTTCCCTGCTCGTTTTGTTAATTACTTTACATTTTGTCGCTTGGCACCGACATGTTAGTCGGATTGTCTTGTACTTACTTTTACATAATTGTAATTAAGTCAGACTGCAGCTGATAACAATTGTGTATATGTTGCTATATCATCTGGCTATGTTTTGTAAAGCCAGATCTCAAGAACATCTTGACTAAGCGTTTGGGACGCCTTATTGCTTATTCTTAAATGTTCTCTGTTATTGCTTCTTGTTTGAATGATTGAGACAATAGATGTGAAGTGACCATAGCGAGACTTTTATGTAGTATGCACCCCCTTGTCTTTTAGACAGCATTGATCGTATTATACGGTATTCATCTACCCGTAATACGTAGCTGGCTGAGTCATTCCTCCGCTCTCCAGTATTCTGGTTCTGGGGCGTGACAAGGTTTTAGTGGTGGCCCATGCAGGTCTGATTTCAGACTTGTGGGGTGTTTTGATTTATAGGATGTCTCAATCACACGTGTTCCCCCTTGATCTCATGATTCATTATTCTCAACCCTTGCTTGACATTCCGGTATCCTTTGACTTCATTGATCCTTCATGTCCGGTTGTTTGATTGTTCTCTTGTCCCTTTTCTTAGGGGCACTTCGTCCGCATCGGTCAGAGCTGGACAACAGCAGGAGCAACATGGACAACCTTACCCTGTTGGTCAGCAACAAGGGCCAGTCTCGCCTCAGGAGGCTGCCCAGGAAGAAGTGATAGTGGAAGCAGCAGCTGGATCGCAGTATCCGAATGTTCCACCACCACCAACAGTTCCACCTACCCAAGTGGACACACCAGTCCTTCTGGAGATCATGAGAGGAATGATGGCTACTCAGCAACATCAGATGTTGGTCCAGCAGTGTATGCACACTCAGCTACAAGAGCAGAATGTGTTGCTTAACCAAGGATTGCAGACGGCATTGGAAAGAGGAGTGAGGACTGATTCAGGAGCATCAGCCAGGTTTTGCAAGTACAACCCCCGCCGTTTTGAAGGCACGGAGGATGCCATCTCAGCAGATGCATGGCTTAAGGATATGGAGGCTATTCTGACAGCAGCGAAGGTGCCGACAGAAGAACGTGTGGATCTAGTGAAATTGTTACTTCAGGATCTCGCACGTGATTGGTGGGAATCAGAGGAGGTAGGCATCAGACGTCCTGTGGCTTGGGACAATTTCACAGCAAGATTCAAGACCAAGTACTATGGGGTTGTGGCGCAGTTTAAGCTACAACAGAAGTTTATCAACCTCAGGCAGGCCGGCAAGACTGTAGATGCTTATGCAGCGGAGTTCTGCAGATTGAGTAGGTTCGCCCCAGAGATGGTAGCAACAGAGCGCCAGAGGGCCATGAGGTTTCAGCAAGGGTTTCACCTTGAACTCTTGCAATTGATAGAGGGGCACAATTACCAGACTTTTGACGAAGTATTAACGGTAACTCGAAGGCATGAGATTACTATTCAGAGGCTTGCGGTGAGGACTGGGGGTCAGAAGAGATCCCATAGTCAGATTGAAGGAGGAGGAGGAGCGGCACCCCGAACAACAGCACCATCCACTGGCATTAGTATCCACGATGTGACGATACGAGGACCAGCACCACCACCCAGGCAACAACAACAGCAACAGAGGAAGAACCAGCAACCCCCGGCGGGCTGCACTTATTGTGGAAAGATGGGACATACTAGAGATGTGTGTCAGACATTGAATGGACTGTGTCTGATATGTGGAAATCCAGATCATCGGGTTACCACATGTCCTATGAATTCGAGGTCAGGAGGACCAGTGCAATAGTTTCTCGCTCTGCCAGCACCAGGGGCAGGCCAGTATCGAGGACCAGCAGTGGCAGTAAGGCCGTTGGCACAGCGTCCATTAGTACCGCAGGCTCAGATGTTTCGGCAGCAGGGACCGCCGATGCAGCAACACCAACATAGACCACCCCAGCATCATCAAGGAAGGGGCCAGCAACAGCATCAGGCTAGGCCGCAGCATGGAAATCGGCAAGAAGGTCGAGGGCAAGCATTCACGTTGTCCTTGGAAGAGGCATTGGCATCGGGAGATGTTGTGGCAGGTAACATTCTCGTCGCCTCATATCCCGTCGTAGCATTGTTTGATTCGGGAGCATCGCACTCATTTATATATGCACGATTTGCGACACGACTAGGAATGGAGTTCGAGGCATTGCCAGGGAAGTTGAATATACTCACTGGTAATGGGCTCGTAGGAGTTAGTCGAGTTATTCTAGCGTGTAGCGTTGTAGTTTGCGGGCATTCCTTACCCGCCCGGTTGATAGAATTTCCTGTTGGAAATTTCGACATTATCTTAGGCATGGACTGGCTGAAAGACAGTCATACGATGATAGATTATCGTAGAGGGAGTGTATCTTTTGATATTCCAGGCATGAAGCGGTTCACCTTAGTCAGATTAGAGGCAACTCAGCAAGAGCAGGGAGTAATAACGACAATGGAAGAAGTTCAAGTTCCGAAGGTAGTTGAAGAGTTTCTAGACGTATTTCCTGAAGAACTTTCAGGTCTACCACCAGTTAGAGATATTGAGTTCAGCATAGAATTGGCACCAAGAACTAAACCGATATCAGATCGAGTTTACAGAATGGCGGATTCAGAGCAGGCCAAGGTATATCAGCACATAGAGGAACTGAAGGAGAAAAAGTTCATCCAAGCTAGCATATCACCATGGGCAGCACCAGTGGTACTTGTGGGAAAGAAGGATGGTTCATCCAGATTGTGCATCGATTACAGGAAGCTTAACACGGCGACAGTAAAGAACAAGTACCCACTACCCAGGATCGACGACTTGTTTGATCAGTTGAGCAAAGCTAGAGTTTTCTCCAAGATAGATCTTCGTTCAGGATATCATCAAGTGAGGGTTCGGAAGGAGGACATTCCCAAGACAGCATTCAGGTCGAAGTATGGGCATTATGAATTCTTAGTAATGCCATTTGGTTTGACCAATGCTCCAGCAATATTTATGGATTTGATGAACCGCATCTTTATGCCATACTTAGATCAGTTTGTCGTTGTGTTTTTTGACGACATTCTCGTATACTCTGCTAGTGAAGAGGAGCATGAAGACCACCTCAGGAAAGTGTTACAGGTTCTGAGAGAGAACCAGTTATATGCCAAGCTCAGCAAGTGTGAGTTCTGGACGAATCACATTTCATTTTTGGGTCATATCATATCAGGAGCTGGAGTAGCAGTAGATCCCAAGAAGGTAGAAGCAGTAGAGAGTTGGCCAGTACCCAAGACCGTAGCTGATGTACGGAGTTTCTTGGGATTGGCGGATTATTACAGAAGGTTCGTGTCAGACTTTGCAAGGCTTTCAGCACCCATGACCCGCTTGACACGGAAGGATGTACCATTCGTCTGGTCGGCAGAATGCCATACATTATTTGAGAATCTGAAGCAGAAGTTGATATCAGTGCCTATTCTTACATTGCCAGTTGGACCCGGAGGTTTTACCGTTTATTATGATGCATCAGGTAAAGGACTTGGATGTGTCCTCATGCAGCATGGGAAGGTGATAGCGTATGCATCTAGGCAACTTCGGGACCACGAGAAGAATTACCCGACTCATGACTTGGAGTTGGCAGCAGTAGTATTTGCTTTGAAGCTATGGAGGCATTACTTATATGGTGATCGAGTGAACATGTACACAGACCACAAAAGTCCGAAGTACATCTTTACTCAGAAGGAGCTGAACATGAGGCAGAGAAGATAGTTGGAGTTGATCAAGGATTACGACGTAGAGCTTCAGTATCACCCAGGCAAGGCTAATGTGGTAGCAGATGCTCTCAGCAGGAGAGGCGGCGCATTTATGTTAACAACACAGAGGTATATTTTAGAAGACCTTCAGGAGATGGGTATCGAGGTTATACTTCCTAGTGATGTAGGAGCACTGGCGAGTCTACAAGTTCAATCTGACTTGGTAGACAGGATCAAGGCAGCTCAGGCACAGGACCCGAGGATTCAGAAGCTTAGAGCAGAATGTGAGTCCGGACTCAGGAAGGAGATGCAAATCTATGAGGATGGTACACTTAGGTTTGGATCGCGTCTATGTGTGTCTAGTGGAGATATCAGACATGAGGTTATGACAGAAGCTCACAGTTCTCAGTATTTTGTACACCCTGGAAAGACCAAGATGTACCAAGATATCAAGCAGCACTTCTGGTGGAACGGGATGAAGAGAAAGATAGCTAGGTTCGTTTCCCGTTGCTTGGTATGTCAGCAAGTGAAGGCAGAACAGTAGAGGCCAGCTGGATTATTGCGACCGCTTCCTATCCCGGAATGGAAGTGGGAGCATATCACAATGGACTTTGTGACCGGTTTACCGAGCCGCATGAAAGATTTCATGACCGAGCCGCATGAATAGTCTCTATACTCGAACCGCATGAAGGTTGTCATGACCGAGCCGCATGGATATGTTCATGACTGAGCCGCATGGGAGTCTTCATGGCCGAGCCGCATGAGAGTCTTCATGGCCGAGCCGCATGGATCTCTTTATAGCCGAGCCGCATGGGGGACCTTCATGGTTGAACCGCATAGGTTTCTCTGCATTGGCCGCATGAACTCGTTTATTCTTGGCCGCATAAGCTCGCCTCAAAACTTTGGTAGACAGCGCCACTTTGAAGATTTTCCTTATTCTCGAAGTACTGCTTTTCGTGTCAGTCATTATGACAACTTTATGTCAGGTCTGTCACTTGTCAGGTCTGTCAGCCGTCAGAGCATTAAATGCGTCCATACGTTGGGCACAGCTGTTTTTGAAGACCACGTGGCCTCTCTCTCTGGGCCGCATGGAGTTTACTCGAGCTGCCTATGTGCGTTGAGCCGCATGTCCATGTTGGTGACTTTTGAGCCGTATGATACTCTTGAGCCGCATGAAGCTCGTCTGATTTTGAGCCGCATGAAGCTTCCTGGGTTCTGTGCCGCATGAAGAATGTCTCATGACCGAGCCGCATGAAGGACGTCTCATGACCGAGCCGCATGAAGAATGTCTCATGACTCGCATGAGGAATGTCTCGATCTGCCCGTGCACTCGCTTTGTGGGCCCGGGTATCCCGAACACACGAGTGCGTAGGTATCATGTTTGCTCCCTGATGTGGGGGCTAATAGAAACACTTGCCCTTGATCTTTGTTGGGAGACACTTGAGAACCACTCTGTCCGTTTGCCGCCGGGGGCTGGACACAGGCGGCTCTGTACAACTTTCCATCAGAGGCCCGCTTAGCGGGACGCTCTTGATGGTCAGAGGTTGGGACAGCTGACTGAGCCCGATGAGCCCGCGCTGCCCTAGACTTCTTCTACTTAGCACCCGAAGGTGCGTAATAGGAAGAGTCCAAGTTTGGAAGGAGGGAAGAGAAGTTGGTGCCCTTTTCAAAGGAGGTAAGGGGGCTCTATTTATAGAATGGAGTAAGCCCTTTCTTCTTCTCCTTTTCGATGTGGGACTAAAAGCAATATTTTTCATGCTTCTACAGGACCCCCTTCAAAGTTTCCAAATTGCAAATTTGGAACACTTTGAATAAGAAGCATGGAAAGTAGATTTGTTTAGGTGTGGCAATCCAATCAGAGGTAGCATGGACGTGATAGGTTTGGGTACTTCCGCTGGGGATTTTATGTGGACTTATCATCCTTGGCGTACCTTGGTTTTAGGTACGGATAATAAGTTGAGAGAGGGAACCATCATATTTACTCAGAGGTGGTATGGACGTGGTAAATATAAGATTGATGGTAGAGCTTTCCTACTCAGAGGTGATATGGACATGGTAGGAGCGAACTCGAATGAGGATACATAGAACAACTCAGAGGTGCTATCAACATAGGAGTTCTATGCATTGGGTGAAAGAATGCTATGGAACAGCTGGGCTCCGAAAGCATGTGATGATGAGGAAAGATGTGGATGTACTAAGGGACCTAGTACGACATTTGTGGTCAGCAGAGGACATTTGTGGGCCTATTATCCTTGGCATACCTTGGTTTTAGGTACGGATAATAAGTTTGATAGGGATACCTAGGACAACTCCGCGGTAAGGCGGATATGGAGGTTCTTGGTATCGGGCGAAGGAATACCATGGAGCAGTGAACAGTTTTCTATTTTCTTTCACTATTTTTCTTTTCTTTTTGTCAAAGGATGTGATCCCAGATGATGTAGTACTTTGAATTTTGAATAAATGAGCATGTTTCAACTCATCTTCTCTTTCTTGTACTTGTGGTGTTTGTGGAATTGGACCTGCTGAGGGATTATTTGTGGACCTGTTACCCTGGACGTACCTTGGTTTTAGGTACGGATAACAAGTTTGGTCAGGATATCCGGAACAGCCATGGCAAAGTGGTCATGGGTGCTCTCGGTATTGGGAAAAAGAATGCCGTAGAGCAGCTGGGCTCCCGGGGCATGGTGAGATGGTGGATTTATGCTAAGAAGCTTAGCAAGGGATATTTGTGGACCTATTATCTTTGGCGTACCCTGGTTCAGGATACGGATAATAGGATAAAAGGAAACCAACATATTTGCTCAGAGGTTATGGGGACATGGCAAGCATGAGGGTTTTACCGTGGAATCTTCCTGCTCAGAGGTTATGAGAACATGGCAGGGGAGACTTCACGGAAGATATTCGTGGTCAACAGCGGATATTTGTGGTCAACAGAGGACGTTTGTGGTCAACAGAGGACATTTGTGGTCAACAGAGGACATTTGTGGTCAACAGAGGACATTTGTGGGCCTATTATCCTTGGTGTTCCCTGGCTTAGGATACGGATAATAGGATGAAAAGGAACCAACATACTTACTCAGAGGTAATGAGGACATGGCAAGCATGAGGGTTTTTGTTTCACCGCAGAATCTTCCTACTCAGAGGTAATGAGGACATGGCAGGAGAAAACTCAACGGAGGATATTTGTGGACCTATTATCTTTGGCGTACTCCGGTTGTGGATACAAATAATAGGTTGAAAAGGAATCGACATACTTACTCAGAGGTAATGAGGACATGGCAAGTATGAAGTTTTCTTCGACGAAGCCTTCCCACTCAGAGGTAATGAGGACATGGCAGGAGTGGGCTCAATGAAGAGGGGTACATAGAACGACTCAGAGGTAATGAGGACATAGAAGTTCTATGTAAAGGGGTGATTTGTTTTTGGCGGAAATAGAACGACTCAGAGGTAATGAGGACATGACCGTTTTGGAAATTTGTGGAACTGTTACCCTTTTTGTGCACTGGGAGTGCGGGTAGTGGATCATGAGGGAGGATCCCTTCCAGGAAAAAAGTTCAGAGGTATGTTTATACATAACGTTCTCCCTAAAAGAGTGACCGGGATGTAAGTTCAGGGGTACCAGCGGGTACATAACTCGACAATCCATAAATTTTGTGATCAAAGTGTAAGTTCAGAGGTACCAGCGGGTACATGACTTGGTAGTTTGGGATTTTTGTGGAAGGAGGAGGTGAGTTCAGCAGTACGAGAGGGTACATGACTCGAAAATCTGGAATATTATGGATATGAGTTCAGCGGTACCAGCAGGTACATGACTCGGTGATCTGGAGAGAATGTGGATGTGAGTTCAGTGGTACCAGCGGGTACATGACTAGATAATCTGGAGTGGATGTGAGTTCAGCGGTACCGAAGGGTACATAACTCACCAATCTAGGAAATTTGGAGGCGGAATGTGAGTTCAGCGGTACCGGGGGGTACATAACTCAATCATCAGGGATTCTTTTTTTTTTCTTTTTTTTTCCTTTTTTTTTGGATGTCGTTTCGGACGTAATACTTCTTCAGGAAGTTGCCGTTGATGGGCAACATGAGCAAGTCTCAGTGTGAGCAGCCACATACTTGGCCAGCTCCAACTCTTCTTCAGCCACTCCTTGTGTAAATACAGACTGAGAGGATGATTTGGGCAACTTGATCATCAGGGGTTCAGTTGATGGAGTAGATCGTAGAGTTGTTGGCGGACTAGCGACCCCCAGTTTAGCACTTGACGTGGAGCGAGGAGTGGCTGGTTCACTAGAAGTGTCAGACCTTGCATTGGGGTGAAGAACCTTCTTGGGAAGGCGTATTGTGAGCGGTCTGTCGGAGGGATTGGGCTTCTCCGTTTGGAGCTGACCGACTCTCGGTAGTCTGATGGTAAGTGGCCCTGTTATGGGTCTCAGTGCTTGGCCGGACTTTGGCAGCCGGATTCTCATCTGTTCTTCTTGTGCGGAGAGACTGATTGCGTCCTTACGCAGAGTGGCCGTAAGGGGTACGAAATTGCCCGGTTTGCGAGCCTGAAGGTGGATCGTTAGAGGTTCTTATGATCCTGTAGCCGTCTTGTTGTGAGTTTGCACATCTTCTTCGACCAGATGCTTCTTTGATTTTTCGTATAGACAGGAGTCTGAGTAATAAGATTCGACCCCCTTGAAGGGATCGATATCGGCAAACTCTGTCCTCACGAAGCCGTGTTTATCGACATATTTAAAGTACTGGTGTAGTGTGGAAGGCACGATCATGTAATCGTGTATCCAAGGTCGTCCCAGAAGGATATTGTAAGAAGTGTCGGCATCTATGACATAACAGATGACTTCTGATTGGAGATCACCAATCTGACATTTTAAGCGAATCTTCCCTATTGGATAGCTCCTGCCCGAATTGAAACCGCTAATGGCGGTGCTTGTAGGCGTCAGGCGATGCATTGGAATGCGAAGATGATGTAGCAGACCCTTCGGAATGATGCTTATGGAGGACCCAGGATCAATGTGCATTCGGTCCACCTTTACGTCGCCGATATATCCAGTGTAGTATAGCGGGCGATCATGCAGGTTAGTTTTGATGAGCATATCTTGCGGAGAGAAGACGATATTGGGCATTGCTCCCGTACACGCACTATCTTGGAGCTCTGCAGGTTGGTTATCTCCTGTAAGGTTGACCTGAGCCAAGTATGCATCGGCATTTTGGAGCGTCTCACTTAAAGCCGTGCGGACATCCTTTGGGAGCCTGAGGAGTTCATATAAAGACAATTTGGCCGGGGTATTAGCTAATTGCGCTAAGATGTCGAAGTTGTAGGGCCTCTCCAGCCCCTGAGGTGTCTCCTTCCGGAGGGACTTGTCGAAGCGAGTCTCCTTCAGCCTAGGCTTATCGGTCGTCGAAGGCTGAGCCGGTCCCGGAGCATCATTGGTAGTGGGCGGATGATCATCAGTCGCATTTTCGGTCGCCGGTTGGGCTTGTGTTCCAGATCGAGTAGTGACGGCCGAGACTTCCTCTTCTTCCGTCGAGGCAGTGCGGCAGGATCTGACTTTTTTACTTTTCCTTTTAGAAGGTGGAGAGGGCTGAGTTACCTCGTGGACTAGGTCCGGATGGACCCACATGATTTCTCCTCGTGATGTGGTGAGGGGTACTAGACCAGCGGCTTGATCGCGAGCAGGCGGCAGATTAGCAATCTCCATTGTTGCTAGAGGGATGGGTATAACCCCGTCCTAAGTCTCTGTTGGAGGGAAGCTGCCGAATTGTACGGACACCATGTTGGCTGCCACGATTACCTCTTCGAAATCGATAGCCAGGGCGTTCGAATCGATGAGGTTTTGGATATACCATTTCAGTTGGTAGCAGTCGTGTGTAGCATGGTGGACGTAGCGATGGTAATGGCAGAACTTTGGGTTCTCCAGATCAGCCGGCCGAGGCTCCCGTCTTGGTGGAGGAAGCTGAATCCTATCTCCTTGTATAAGCATATCCAGGATAGGCTTGACGTGACCGTCTTCAAAGGAATAAGTGATTTGAGGCCATTGTTTGTCTGCCGGCTGTGGCTCGGGCTTCTGGGCTGTATCGGTCACCATAGCTTGCTTGCCTTTGTTGTCCCGGTTGTTGGAGGGGCTATCCCCATTGTCGTTGCTGGTGTTGGGACGCTTGCTCTTGTTCTCTCCCTCCGAGATATGCAACCCTAGTTGGCGAGCCTTCTTCAATCGTTCTTCAGCACTTGTAGCACTGATGATAAAAGCCTTCCAATCCTTGAACTGACTTTCGCCCATCCATAGACTAATTGTTGGAAGTAGTCTCTTTTGGCAAATTTCAATCAAAGAAGAGTCCGGGTTGCCAGATGGTAACTTCATTGCAGTTTGACGAAACCGCTCAATGTAATTTCTCGTCAGTTCTTTCTCTCCTTGAACGACGTCCATGAGGGTAGACATCGTGACGTCCTGCCCTACCTCATAGAACCTCTCCAAGAATAAGCGCTTGAAGCCAGCGAAGGAGTGGATGCAATTATCTGGCAGGTTGCGGTACCAATCGAAGGCGACTCCTTCCAGTGCCCCAATGAATAACCGTGTGAGGATGGTGTCATCATGGGGCAGATGGTCGGTAGTGACCTCAAAGTAAATGATGAACCGGCTTGCTGAAGTCTTACCATCATATGGGTTGATATTGAACGGCTTATATCTTGGGGGAAAGGGCACATCCCTCCATTCAGCAGGGTATGGTTGCCGTATTCTGAGGTCTTGAGAATTTTCTCGGGCGTGGAACATCGCTCGAAGCTCCTGAACCTCTCTCCTTACTTCTCGGGCCTCATCTGTGGCGGTAGGGGCCGTTATCTCGGGAGCATTATTGCCCGGGTTTGGTGCCACTGAATTTGAATCTATGTTGTTCGCGGGACCCGTGCTTGTCTGACCAGGTGTCACTCCCTGCAGAGTAGGAAGCGCTGCTTTGATCTCGTCTACAGACTTGACCAAGGCGTGCAGTATGGCCTCCAAAGTGTCGATACGTTGGCGATCGCCGGAACCACCTTGGCTGTTGTCTGTCATGAATACCGTCCTCACGTGAGGAGTGACAGAAGGGGAGGTGGCGGACATGCCCTCCGAGTCATACACATGCATCGAGAAATCGTCAGGATATGTGGGGATATTCTCTTCAGGTTCGGACTCGGAAGGAACAGTACCCCCAGCTTCAGAGCTTGCTTCGTTTAGGACGTCCTCGGGGACGTCGGTATCTGTTGTATCCGTCGGAGGATTTGCTTCCTCCAGTCCGCCTTCTTGGAATGTCGGGTTGTCGTGGAGGTTTGGAGGAGTGCTACCCCCAGTTCCGACGACCCCAATAACGTAGACGGCGAACTTCCTGCTGCAGCAGTTTTCGTCTTTGAACGGGTGTGTTGGAATACTCCAGTAGAGGATAATCCTTTAGACGACGGCTTCTTAGCTGCAATAGTTGACACCTTTGGGCTGGAGATGCTTGTCTTCTTTCCTCTCCCCTCAACGGGGACTTTCTGCGCAGAATTGCAGGAGGCAACGGGAGGTGCCTCGTCTTCCGAGCTCGGATGTTGTAATCTTTGGAAGACGGATGGCCGGTCTTCCGTTACTGCCGTATTGTTGCAACAGCAGTTGACGATAATCTGGGTGCAGTGACGTCCCTGTGAGGACTCTCTGCACGCTGAGGCTCCTTCTCTTTCCTTGCGTTTGTGGAGGATAGCTTCACGCAGGTCAGAGGAACCACTTTGTCCGTTTGCCGCCGGGGGATGGACTCGAGTGGTTTTATACAACTTCCCGTCAGAGGCCCGCATGATACTCAGCGGGACGCCCCGATAGTCAGAGGTTGGGGCAGCTGTCTGGACTTGATGAGCCTGCGCTGCCCTAGACTTTTTCTTTTTAGCACTTGTGGGTGCGTAATAGGAAAAGTCCACATTAGGTATCACAGAGTCTGGATTTTCATCCAGAAAGTGATCAGAGTTAGGACCGCATGAGAGTCGGTCGAAAGCTAATCGAGAGAAGTGTGGTAGAGACGCTATGCGGCTAGCGTTGGGTGCCGTGCAGGCTATCTGCATGCGACTGTCTTCTGTTGTGGGACGAGTTCTTATGCGGTTAGGAGTCACGGCCGTACAGGCTGTCCGCATGCGGTTGGCATCTGTGGCCGTATGGGTTTTCTGCAAGCGGTTGACTTTACTAGCCGCATGAATCTCATCCGTGTGGTTGGGAACTGTAGCTGCATAAGTTATGTGGCTGACAGAAGTGGCCGCATGAGTTTTCTTCATGTGGTTGACGGTCGTGGCCGCATGGATTTTCTTTCTGCGGCTAATACCCCTCTGCGGTTCAGGTTGAGCAGAGATCCTCTTTGCCCCTGCAAGTCCAGCATCATAGTATTTTCTTCTGCCGGACTTGGGGACAGCAGAGGTGTCTGCGATCTGAAGTGGGGCCGCAGGAGAGTCTTTCTCGCCGTCTTGAGCGACCGAGGGTATCCCATCGAGGGCTTGGGGAGGAGCAAATGACTTTGGCCTCCACTCTTTACGAGCCTTCGTGGTGCGGGTGCGTTTCTGGACCGGGCCAGCGCTGCCTTCAGAGAGCATCTCTTCGAACGCCTGTTGGTCGAAGCGGACGACCATCTTCTGTTGTGTGGAGCCAAGTTTGGCTGCATCCGATTGCGTCACCAATTCCTCAGCCGTGGAGAAGTTAGTCCCCAGCAGAGTCGCCATCGTGTTTGCCATTGATTGTAAAAGAACAGAACAATTATCGGAGGACTGAACTTAGACTCACAATACAAACTCGCTCGTACAAAGAAAGCCTAGGGATGAAAACCTAGGTACAGCAGACTAAGTACGATTGTTTATTTTTGATTCTGGGGGGTGACAATAGAGGCTCGGGAAAGCGACGGCCGCTCTGCCTTACTCCTTGGACGATCGGTATGCAGCCTTGGCTCGGGGAAGATTTGCTCGACGTTGACGAAGAAAGGCTCTCCTTACTCTCCTCGGGTTGCTCTCCTGACTTCTCTCTCTCTGTGATTATCAAGAAAAGGGGGAGCTCTCTCTGTGTAGATCTCTCTCTTCTTATTTTTTTATTCTTTTGTTGCCGACCCCTTTTTCTCTCTTCTTCCTCTTCTTCCTCTTCTTTTTTTTTACAAGGGAATGATGCTGGCTATTTATAAGAGTGGGGGCATTATTAGGGTTTGGATGATTACCCGTTCTCAAAGTGGCGGTGGCCTGATGATTAACCAATCTGGACCATTAGTCTTGAACATGAAAGATCTGGGCCGTTAATATGGATTATGCCAAATCCCATCAATAATTAATGCTGATTGCAATAAATCTTCGTCATGATGATTTGCTGACATCTGCGAATCTTAATGAATAAATTTAATTCATTCTTCTGCCACGTGTCCCAGATTATTGGGATTTGGCCCAAGATTTGATTGACTTTAGGACACGTGTCCAGTCGTCAACGTTGAGCCGCATGAGGAGTGTCGATGTTTGGGCCACATGAAGGTCGTCATGACCGAGCCGCATGAAAGATTTCATGACCGAGCCGCATGAATAGTCTCTATACTCGAACCGCATGAAGGTTGTCATGATCGAGCCGCATGGATATGTTCATGGCCGAGCCGCATGAGAGTCTTCATGGCCGAGCCGCATGAGAGTCTTCATGGCCGAGCCGCATGGATCTCTTTATAGCCGAGCCGCATGGGGGACCTTCATGGTTGAACCGCATAGGTTTCTCTGCATTGGCCGCATGAACTCGTTTATTCTTGGCCGCATAAGCTCGCCTCAAAACTTTGGTAGACAGCGCCACTTTGAAGATTTTCCTTATTCCCGAAGTACTGCTTTTCGTGTCAGTCATTATGACAACTTTATGTCAGGTCTGTCACTTGTCAGGTCTGTCAGCCGTCAGAGCATTAAATGCGTCCATACGTTGGGCACAGCTGTTTTTGAAGACCACGTGGCCTCTCTCTCTGGGCCGCATGGAGTTTACTCGAGCTGCCTATGTGCGTTGAGCCGCATGTCCATGTTGGTGACTTTTGAGCCGTATGATACTCTTGAGCCGCATGAAGCTCGTCTGATTTTGAGCCGCATGAAGCTTCCTGGGTTCTGTGCCGCATGAAGAATGTCTCATGACCGAGCCGCATGAAGGACGTCTCATGACCGAGCCGCATGAAGAATGTCTCATGACTCGCATGAGGAATGTCTCGATCTGCCCGTGCACTCGCTTTGTGGGCCCGGGTATCCCGAACACACGAGTGCGTAGGTATCATGTTTGCTCCCTGATGTGGGGGCTAATAGAAACACTTGCCCTTGATCTTTGTTGGGAGACACTTGAGAACCACTCTGTCCGTTTGCCGCCGGGGGCTGGACACAGGCGGCTCTGTACAACTTTCCATCAGAGGCCCGCTTAGCGGGACGCTCTTGATGGTCAGAGGTTGGGACAGCTGACTGAGCCCGATGAGCCCGCGCTGCCCTAGACTTCTTCTACTTAGCACCCGAAGGTGCGTAATAGGAAGAGTCCAAGTTTGGAAGGAGGGAAGAGAAGTTGGTGCCCTTTTCAAAGGAGGTAAGGGGGCTCTATTTATAGAATGGAGTAAGCCCTTTCTTCTTCTCCTTTTCGATGTGGGACTAAAAGCAATATTTTTCATGCTTCTACAGGACCCCCTTCAAAGTTTCCAAATTGCAAATTTGGAACACTTTGAATAAGAAGCATGGAAAGTAGATTTGTTTAGGTGTGGCAATCCAATCAGAGGTAGCATGGACGTGATAGGTTTGGGTACTTCCGCTGGGGATTTTATGTGGACTTATCATCCTTGGCGTACCTTGGTTTTAGGTACGGATAATAAGTTGAGAGAGGGAACCATCATATTTACTCAGAGGTGGTATGGACGTGGTAAATATAAGATTGATGGTAGAGCTTTCCTACTCAGAGGTGATATGGACATGGTAGGAGCGAACTCGAATGAGGATACATAGAACAACTCAGAGGTGCTATCAACATAGGAGTTCTATGCATTGGGTGAAAGAATGCTATGGAACAGCTGGGCTCCGAAAGCATGTGATGATGAGGAAAGATGTGGATGTACTAAGGGACCTAGTACGACATTTGTGGTCAGCAGAGGACATTTGTGGGCCTATTATCCTTGGCATACCTTGGTTTTAGGTACGGATAATAAGTTTGATAGGGATACCTAGGACAACTCCGCGGTAAGGCGGATATGGAGGTTCTTGGTATCGGGCGAAGGAATACCATGGAGCAGTGAACAGTTTTCTATTTTCTTTCACTATTTTTCTTTTCTTTTTGTCAAAGGATGTGATCCCAGATGATGTAGTACTTTGAATTTTGAATAAATGAGCATGTTTCAACTCATCTTCTCTTTCTTGTACTTGTGGTGTTTGTGGAATTGGACCTGCTGAGGGATTATTTGTGGACCTGTTACCCTGGACGTACCTTGGTTTTAGGTACGGATAACAAGTTTGGTCAGGATATCCGGAACAGCCATGGCAAAGTGGTCATGGGTGCTCTCGGTATTGGGAAAAAGAATGCCGTAGAGCAGCTGGGCTCCCGGGGCATGGTGAGATGGTGGATTTATGCTAAGAAGCTTAGCAAGGGATATTTGTGGACCTATTATCTTTGGCGTACCCTGGTTCAGGATACGGATAATAGGATAAAAGGAAACCAACATATTTGCTCAGAGGTTATGGGGACATGGCAAGCATGAGGGTTTTACCGTGGAATCTTCCTGCTCAGAGGTTATGAGAACATGGCAGGGGAGACTTCACGGAAGATATTCGTGGTCAACAGCGGATATTTGTGGTCAACAGAGGACGTTTGTGGTCAACAGAGGACATTTGTGGTCAACAGAGGACATTTGTGGTCAACAGAGGACTCAGGAAGGAGATGCAAATCTATGAGGATGGTACACTTAGGTTGTCATGACCGAGCCGCATGAAAGATTTCATGACCGAGCCGCATGAATAGTCTCTATACTCGAACCGCATGAAGGTTGTCATGACCGAGCCGCATGGATATGTTCATGACTGAGCCGCATGGGAGTCTTCATGGCCGAGCCGCATGAGAGTCTTCATGGCCGAGCCGCATGGATCTCTTTATAGCCGAGCCGCATGGGGGACCTTCATGGTTGAACCGCATAGGTTTCTCTGCATTGGCCGCATGAACTCGTTTATTCTTGGCCGCATAAGCTCGCCTCAAAACTTTGGTAGACAGCGCCACTTTGAAGATTTTCCTTATTCTCGAAGTACTGCTTTTCGTGTCAGTCATTATGACAACTTTATGTCAGGTCTGTCACTTGTCAGGTCTGTCAGCCGTCAGAGCATTAAATGCGTCCATACGTTGGGCACAGCTGTTTTTGAAGACCACGTGGCCTCTCTCTCTGGGCCGCATGGAGTTTACTCGAGCTGCCTATGTGCGTTGAGCCGCATGTCCATGTTGGTGACTTTTGAGCCGTATGATACTCTTGAGCCGCATGAAGCTCGTCTGATTTTGAGCCGCATGAAGCTTCCTGGGTTCTGTGCCGCATGAAGAATGTCTCATGACCGAGCCGCATGAAGGACGTCTCATGACCGAGCCGCATGAAGAATGTCTCATGACTCGCATGAGGAATGTCTCGATCTGCCCGTGCACTCGCTTTGTGGGCCCGGGTATCCCGAACACACGAGTGCGTAGGTATCATGTTTGCTCCCTGATGTGGGGGCTAATAGAAACACTTGCCCTTGATCTTTGTTGGGAGACACTTGAGAACCACTCTGTCCGTTTGCCGCCGGGGGCTGGACACAGGCGGCTCTGTACAACTTTCCATCAGAGGCCCGCTTAGCGGGACGCTCTTGATGGTCAGAGGTTGGGACAGCTGACTGAGCCCGATGAGCCCGCGCTGCCCTAGACTTCTTCTACTTAGCACCCGAAGGTGCGTAATAGGAAGAGTCCAAGTTTGGAAGGAGGGAAGAGAAGTTGGTGCCCTTTTCAAAGGAGGTAAGGGGGCTCTATTTATAGAATGGAGTAAGCCCTTTCTTCTTCTCCTTTCCGATGTGGGACTAAAAGCAATATTTTCTATGCTTCTACAATCACATTTTTGGAAGAGCTTACATCATAGCTTGGGTACCAAGTTAAGATTTAGCACGGCTTACCATCCACAGACGGACGGGCAATCAGAAAGAACAATTCAGACCCTAGAAGATATGTTGCGAGCTTGTACCCTAGATTTTGGAGGATCTTGGGAGAGCCACCTGCACTTAGTTGAGTTTTCTTATAACAACAGTTATCAAGCCAGTATCCAGATGGCGCCGTTTGAAGCACTATATGGTAAGAAGTGTAGGTCGCCACTAGCATGGGATGATATCGGGGAGAGAAAGATGTTAGGCCCGGAAATGATTGTTCAGACAGTTGAATTAGTCAAAGGAATTAGAGAGCGACTTCGAGTTGCACAGGATCGGCATCGTCATTGGGCGGACCAGCATCGTAGGCCGCTAGAGTTTTCTGTTGGGGACCACGTGTTCTTGAGGATCTCACCTACCCGTGGGGTCATTAGGTTTGGCGTTCGCGGGAAGTTGAGTCCGCGGTACGTGGGCCCATTTGTTATTCTTGATAGGATGGGCGATGTTGCTTATCGTTTATCCCTTCCACCTTCGTTACGAGAGGTGCATGACGTATTTCATGTATCTCAGTTGCGAAGGTATGTATCGGACCCAAGCCATATCCTTGATCATTCTGAGCTGGTTGTTGGTACCAACCTGTCTTATGAGGAACAGCCTGTGTCTATTTTGGACCGAAGAGAGAAGGTACTCAAGAACCGAACAATTAACCTTGTCCGGGTTGCTTGGGGTCATCACTCTTTAGGGGAGTCAACGTGGGAACGTGAGGATGATATCCGATCACGGTATCCGCACCTGTTTGACTCACAAGGTATATCTCTTTCTGTATACCTTGATTGTCTTAACTCCTCATGCTTGCCACCTTACGAGTAGAATTGCTTGGTATCGTAGAATGTTCAACATAGATATGTTACTTGTTATTATCATTGTAGAATGATTGCTTACTCAATTGTTTATACCTAGAGTAGTTCAGCTCTGATGTTTCTATCCTGCTTGGATTTGAAATTCCGAGGACGAAATTTTTTCTAAGGAGGGTAGAGATGTCACTTCCCGTTCCCAGAATACGTATTCTAAATACAAGTACTGCTGGAATGTATTCATTTAATATTTATCATGTATTGTTCTGTATTTAAATTCCTTTAATTTTCTGTTAATTAATTTCCTGCAATTTTATTTCTGTACTTTACTTTCTGCTTTTTATACTCTGCTTTAGCTTTGCTATGGGTTCGGCTCAGATTGGTTTAATTATGTTGGGTCATCATGAACCGTAATAAACTCCCACCTACCACCACTCCTTCATTTAAAGCCCCAAACCCTTTCTCTCTCTTCATTACTTCTTCTCATTTTTCTTCTTCTTCCTCATAACTCTCCCACCAACCTAAGAGAGCAAGGCAAGTGCCAACTTGCTTCTTGATGGATTCCCATTTTTATTGTTCCATCATCCTCCTTACTTGATTCTAAGCCTCTTTAGTACTTAGCATTTTCAATTTCCATGGCTTATTTGTTATAGATCTAAGTTTGTTATATTTTCGGATTTCTTAGGTTTTGATCTAGTAAACTTTGTTATCTTCAAGTTTTGACGGTTCCATGTTGTAGAGAATTTCGTTCTACCCAATTTTGACCTATGGAAGTCCATATTTGGACTTGGGATGAAGGATTTATGAAGCTTGGAAGCAATGGCTTCCATGGTTCCCATGGTTCTGTTCTCAGAAAATTCGGAGAAGAAGGACAGTCACAGCGCATCAAATCTTCATTCCTCAGCGCATGGAAATCTTTATTCCCACAGCGCATCAAATCTTCATTCCTCAGCGCATGGAAATCTTTATTCCCACAACGCATCAAATCTTCATTCCTCAGGCGCATGAGATTATTTATTTCCCAATCTCATTCCTCAGGCGCATGAGATTATTTGTTTCCCAATCTTATTCCTCGGGCGCATGAGATTATTTATTTCCCAATCTCATTCCTCAGGCGCATGAGATCATTTATTTCCCAATCTCATTCCTCAGGCGCATGGATTATTTGTTTTCCAATCTTATTCCACAGCGCATGATATTTATTTCCCACAGCCGCATTCCTCAGGCGCATGAGATTATTTATTTCCCAATCTCATTCCTCAGGCGCATGAGATTATTTGTTTCCCAATCTCATTCCTCAGGCGCATGAGATTATTTATTTTCCAATCTCATTCTTCAGGCACATGGATTATTTATTTCCCAATCTTGTTCCACAGCGCATGATATTTATTTCCCAATCTCATTCCTCAGGCGCATGGATTATTTATTTCTCAATCTTATTCCACAGTGCATGATATTTATTTCCCACAGCCGCATTCCTCAGGCGCATGAGATTATTTGTTTCCCAATCTCATTCCTCAGGCGCATGGATTATTTATTCTCCAATCTTATTCCTCGGGCGCATTAGATTATTTATTTCCCAACCTCATTCCTCAGGCGCATGAGATCATTTATTTTCCAATCTCATTCCTCAGGCGCATGGATTATTTGTTTTCCAATCTTATTCCACAGCGCATGATATTTATTTCTCACAGCCGTATTCCCACAGCGCATGAGTTTATTTATTTTCCAATCATTTCCCTCAGGCACATGATATTATTTATTTCCCAACCTTTCCCACAGCGCATGAGATTCTTTATTTCCCAAACATTCCCCACAGTGCATGAGATTTATTTATTTCCCAATCATTATTTATTTTCCAATGTTTATTTTTCGAATTTGGCATTAATTAACATTGGTTGTTATCTTGATTTATTATTGATCATGCGTTCCCAGATGGAACTAAGAGACTGGCTAGTCGTCTTATTGAAATGAATGAATGAGATACATTCATATTAAGTATGAACTACTATAATCGATTGGCCGATCCCGAATATTGACATACAGGCACACATGCAGGCTTCAATTTATTTATTTATTTATTTTACTATAAAAGAAGCATGTGTACTTTATGGTCAAGGCATGATTGTTCCGTGGTTAGTTTGGATTGTTGCATTACGCTATGTAAGACCTACAACCTAACCGCACGGGCATCGTTGTAGAGTTGTGCATATCGTACCATGTACGAAAGTACTCATTCCGAATGACCATGATCTACGGCATGGGATTTCACTCAATGTAGAGACTATTAAGTTAAATAAAAATAATGATTACATGGAGAGAATGGATTCCCGAGTTCTTACATGGCAGCCCTCTTGGGACTAGTAGTACCCGACAGGCCGGCTGGTCCCCACAGGTACTGCAAACCTGCCACACGGGCATGGAGCGGTATCTGGTAATAATATTTATTGTATATTGTATATTGATGACGGGCGTCCCGCTGGGACTCGTCTAATTCATGATTGGTGCAATTGATTGGTTGGATCGACTAGCTTTGCTTGTCCATAGTAAGAACTGAGAAATCTTTATTGCATAATTCCAGGGTAACTTAGGACTCACAGTAGTAAGCCGTAGGAGTTGGATGGCCGTTTAAGTTGATTTGTTTGTGTACTGTACCTACTCTGTTACCTAACTGAGATGATCAGAGCATCAGGACATGACGGGCCAACTTCTGTCCTTGTTTGGTTGGGAGGTTGGTTCGAAGTGTCGTGATATTCTGTGAATCCCAGTAGCAAGCAGAGGTCTATTATTATATTCTCTTATTTACTGGTTTAATGTCTCATATCGTGCTTCCTTGCGGTACTTGCTATTAGAGGTCTAACTCTCTGGTTTTGCATGACCAGATTTAGAGCCGGTTCCCGAGGACTCAGCTTACCTCTACCTCCAAGATGGTCAATACTAGAGGAATGATCGCAGGAGGGCTCGAGTGGGTTCCTTACTTCCCCGCTCGTTTTGTTAATTACTTTACATTTTGCCGCTTGGCACCGACATGTTAGTCGGATTGTCTTGTACTTACTTTTACATAATTGTAATTAAGTCAGACTGCAGCTGATAACAATTGTGTATATGTTGCTATATCATCTGGCTATGTTTTGTAAAGCCAGATCTCAAGAACATCTTGACTAAGCGTTTGGGACGCCTTATTGCTTATTCTTAAATGTTCTCTGTTATTGCTTCTTGTTTGAATGATTGAGACAATAGATGTGAAGTGACCATAGCGAGACTTTCATGTAGTATGCACCCCCTTGTCTTTTAGACAGCATTGATCGTATTATACGGTATTCATCTACCTGTAATACGTAGCTGGATGAGTCATTCCCCCGCTCTCCAGTATTCTGGTTCTCGGGCGTGACAATTAGCCTTTTCTAACGGTTGGCTGGAGTGTTTTTTTCTTTCCCTCTCTTGATTACTTTCCACATTTTATGAATATTTAAATTTAAGAATTTTATATCTATGAGTGTTTATTTTACGGACACTCCTTGCCCCCTCGATTTTAGGGTTTTTTTAATAAAATTTTTAAACAAATTAATTTCAATAGATTTTTTATATAACTGGTTTTGATCATTAAATGTAGGCTATTTATAAAGGCACATCAAAAGTTGATCAGAGCTTGCCTAAAGCTAATTCTGATTTATTTACAAGTTTGCCATTGAAAAAATTACTCAGGGCTAGCCCAAATGTAAGTATATAAATCAACTTTTTATATTTTTTCTCTCTTCTCCTTCCCCATAAGAAGAAGAAGTTTCTCACAAGAAGAACAAGAACAAGAACAAGAAGAACATCTCTTTTTCCAAACCCTAGTTATTTTTTTGGCTCTCTTCTAATTTCTCAGATCTCTTACTCCAAACCCTAGTTTATTATCTTTTTTCTTATTTGGGCATTATGGATGAAACCCTAGTTGTAGAAAATTGGTATCACGTCCCGATATCGTAGGACCGATCGTCCTCGCTAAGGCATGATACCGCACGAGCCTAGGTTGCGCTCGTGCAAGGCGGGTTGCATAACGGCCGATTACAACAGCTTGCGGCGAGATCGTCGCACAGAAGTCCCAAGCAGAAACATTGAATTTATAAGGCAACACAAACATTGAAGCAAAATCAGAATCTTTTATTGATACTTGAAATACGATTACAAAGGCACATAGCCAAGATTATAATCACTCAAGCTCACTTTTCTCTCTGATTACAAGTCACTCAGTTCCCTCTCATCTCTTAATATAATTTTATGAGCCAGCGGATGCTTCAGATAGACGATGTCCATACATTATGTCCTGCATAAGTCCAGAGTCCATGCGGTCGCACGTCCCAAAATGCCAAGAAACTCCCTGCCTCGACGCATCTAAGCGAGCTCCGCGCCAACGAGCTTCTACCTGAGCCTGCACATGAAAACTGTGTGGGTGTCAGTACTCAACTGTACTGGTGGAGTGAGCTCCTCGTCCACCCATACAAAACCAATACGTTCATTTACTTTGTGCAATATAATCCTTTTATGATTGTCTTTCTATTCTTGTCATAGGATCGATTTTAGGACATAGACTCTTGGCCTATTTGTGTCTCTAGACCATCACCGTACCATTGCACCGATAACTTGCTTATCGTTGTGCCTCTAGACCCTTCTCGTGCCAACAACATCAGAGTGTCGACTCGTGCTTGTCTTTCTGACTTATACTTTGGGATGCAGCATCTTGTTTTGTGTCATCGACTCGGTTCGTGCTTCAAACATTCGAGGCCGTGCCTCACCATTCAATATGACTCAACCAAACTTGCCTTACAGGCCTTCCTGACTTAACTCGAGACGACTTAATTTCGACTTGTGGAACTTGTGTTGATGACTCAATTACGATGCCACATTCGTGCCGAAGTACGTGTCCTTTCTATAGCCAAATCTTGGGTGTTACAACCGTGCACACCTACTTAACTCACTTCGTATTGTGCTTATACTATCTTTGATTCGACCAACACCGTGTATGCGGATTGCCGCTTAGCACACCAACTTATCTATATACAAGATCACTAGCAATGTCAAGCTATCTCGAATCTTAATTGGGTAAGATGGTACGTTCGTCTACAATGAGGCACGATCTCGTCGAATTTCCCGTATTACTCACTCTACGGTGTACCCCTCGGTTCAGGCCACACACCATCTGAGGATTCCGCAAGCATGTTCCCCCTAGGCCAGATCGATCATTTGGCTGCAAGTACCGTATGAGGAACAAAATCATCATTGTGCACAAGTTGTCCAATGACCACCTACCTACAATGACTTCTAGACTCGACGTAGATACAAGGCCTACAGATGGTACAACTTGCTTTCTCTTCCTTAAACTTCTTTATCCATGTCCATGCTTTCTATTCTTCATGCGAGACTCCCAAGCCACGGGACCGACGAAAAATAGTCGCTTGTACTTTACATTCTTAGAAACACAGGGAACGGCTATTGCATAGCCTTCTAGATAGACCTGCACAAACGTATTCCTTTGTGTCCCATAGATCATGGCATACTTATCCTTTAACTGACCGTGGCTCATGCCTTAGACTGACTTGTGTTCTATGTGACACTATCGCCCAAGTCCTACTTTATATGACGAGCCTTGAGATCGTAGGACTATGTGACTTTGACAACCATAGAAAAATATGGGACAATGCTTGTTATGACTTCGATAACCCAGCAAAACTCTTGCCTAACTCAATCGTACAACAACTTAACCCGTGGGATGAGCAAAGGCTATGCCAAGCCTTGCATCATAAAAATATGTCGTGCGCACGTCCGACTAAAACAACCAAGTTCTTTGGGTGCCTAGACTTATGTCACAAGTCGTGCGATACAACTTAACCCGTGGGACAAGCAAAGGCTATGCCAAGCCTTGGACGAAGGGACCGTGCATGCTTTATTAAGCATTTATGCGTACGACGCCTATTATAATGCCCCGCTCCGCACGGTGCATTACGATGAGTCATTGACTCGAAGAGTTGCGTTGACCCGATGAAGTATCGATACGAATCGATGCAAAGTATAAGTCCAATTTGAACAAAGTATTGACTTCGAATTGATCTGGTGTGCAGGCTACGCTTTTACGCTGAATCATAAGGGGTCGACATTTTTGCCTTGTTCACTAAGGTGTCCGCAAAACCAAATTTTCGTCTTACAATAAATTATGGCATGGGCACGGTAGGACAAATTAGTCGAATAGTTCAACGGAATGGCCAAGTCAGAAGAGTTAGTCGTGCAACCAAGTTACGAAATCGAGCTGCATCAGCTCGGCGAGAGGACAAGGCGTCTCGGCTTAAGGTGGGCGGGTTCTTGACTCTCTTTCTATTCCTTCATGTCTAATAAATTGTATCCTTGTATGCGATTGTGGCTATTGATTTAGCGAGCGTGGCTCAGCGATTAAAGGTCTTAGTGTGTGTCGAACATTAGGAATAGAACATTGAACAATTGAAGCGATGTACATCAAGTGTACGGATCCCGGTAGTACGGTGATGGTAGAACATTGAAAGATAATATCGAGATGTGCATCACGTGCACGACTCCGAGAACATTGAACACTAGGCCTAGAACATTGATTATGGCGCTGAGCGTACCCTTGCGCACGGAAGCTATGAAATGACTAAGTAAGCGAAATAGGATAAGTTGTGGTGCAATGCCGCAAAACCTGTCGTAACATTAAAAGATATACTTCGTGCATCGAGGTATGCAGTTGTGGCACAATTTCTACGGAACTGCTGTTATGTGAATCACTTATCAATGGAACGCGTTTGGTATAAGATACGAGAAATGTTAAGCCGTTGGACGTCGTGCATCAATACGGATGTGTTGGAGTATAATACCGATGGAACTTGAGATAGAGATGAGGGATTATGTTTATGGAACGTAAGATTAGTTGGAATGATATGACTTGTTTGCTATGGTACGTATTATATGGTCAATAGACTCGGATGGCCCGTGCACGGGTACGACTTCTCTCGAATGGTTACGACCGGGGCATCGGGACCGTTCGGCCTATGAGAGAATTATGTTTGGTATTTATGGTGCACTTCATTACGACGGATTATGACTGACCAGTGTTGTGATAAGCTATAAAATCAGTAAGTTTAGGATCCTTCGGATACTGGGCTAGCAACCCGTACCGGACCGATCATAAGCTTACACATAAAGATGCCAAGTCCATTACGGTATAAAACACCGTGACCTTTATATAGATAGGACCGGTAGGCTGAGATTAGAATTGGGTGCAGGCGCACGTCCTTCCACCCTTATGCATATGTCTAAGTTTGGTTGGTTGGCTGCATGAATTGTATGGTTGGTTATGCATATTTCTAACGATTGCAGGCTAAGCAAAACGAGACGGAAATATGCATGATCACTATGTTTATGTTCATATTATGTCAAACTGTATCTGCTGCAGGGACACGGTATTGGACACATTTATAATAAGTTGTTATGCTTGAATATTACTATGAAACTGATCCTAAAGCTAAATAGAAAGATCACCAAATAAGTTGCATGTTTCACTAAATGTACTTAGTGTTGGTTTGGGTACGAGTGAGTCTTGATCAGTGCAGCGAGGATGAAAGCACTAATCTTCCACTAGTTTGCTTGCATGTTCAGGTCAGGTTTGGCTCGGGGCGAGGCTTGGCTTGGACGCGTTGAGGCATGGAGTCCTTAGCGTTTCAAGAGGAGCTACATCATTGGCGTTCGGACTTGCAACATGGAGATGTTCGGTCGAAGACTACTTGTTGGCTATAAAGAGGCATAATATATGGAACAATGTAATCCTTTGTGAGCTAGAGAGATCATGAGCATTGTAGCTAGTTGGCATATTCAGTTGGGGCTTCTCAAAGCCTTTGTAACCTTCAGTTCACTACTAATAAAAGAGATTCTTATTTTATACTCTGTTTTTCTTCCACTGCTTATGTTATCAATATGAGATAAACTTATGTGAACCTGTTATCTTGCCTTGCATGAGCGTAACTCCAGGCTCGTGCGGCATCACGCCCCAGCGAGGACAATGATTCGGGTAAAATCTAGCGAGGACGAGTGATTTTCCGGATCGGGGCGTGACAAGTTGGTATCAGAGCGGTTCCATCCTTTGAACCGTGAACGAATCTCTTTGACCCTCAGTTGCTTCGATATCGAAAATCAGTTGACTCTAAGTTATTTATGTAACTGCATGGCTCATGGATCTGCTCGATGCTACATTGGATGTTCCATACAATAAGTCTATATTAAGTGCGTATGTCTGCCACAAGTATGTCGTGACTATCATACTATCTCTGAGTGCCATCGGAGAATGTTGGTTGCACGAAGTGCAACGAGTTATGAAATATTGGTTTTCTGAAGTACAACAAAGTTGCGAGTCGTTGGTTGCACGAAGTACAACGAATAAGGGAATATTAATTGCATGAAGTGCAATGAGATGCATATTGTTGGTCGCACAAAGTACGAATGGTTATGTATTGTTGGTTGCACGGAGTGCAGCAAGTTGTGAATCGTTCGTTGCATCGGTGCAACGAGTCGACATGGTATGATACATATTGTATGGCTATACGGAGGTATAGCGATATATTGAACAAGATTGAGTAATGACCTTAAGTATCGAGAGTAAATCATTGTACGAGTTGCAACGAGTGAGATTGGAAGATCTCGGATGCGATAATAACGAGTCGAGTTTGTCGCTAAGTCGAGTTTGAGTAGGCGAACGTTTATGTTGACCGAATGTCGCATTGAGCTTTGAATAAGTGAATATTGTGTGTGTGATCGATATGATCGCCCAAGCATGGTTAGATTTGAACGAATGTCAAACTTGGACGAACGACTATCATATTGGTCCAGTTGTTGTGCCAACTCGAGTAAGCAAACGTTAAAGCTGGGATCGGAAAAGATCGGCATGGGATAGTTAACTTGAAATAGATGTCAGACCTATTCGGAGCATAAAAGTCGAGTAATGACTCGATTTTGAGTGGTATATGCAATACCACTTATGCGATCAGTGTAGCGAAGCATTGTATCGATAACGATAGGCTCGATTTCTGAGTGGTATATACAATACCACTTAGCAATAGCTATGCTAAGCCATTTGGTGACTTGTAATAGATTGCGTCGAGACGATTGTGTCGTTAAGATAAATTTGTCCTCAACAGACAAAATAGTACCAAAACTCGAGTGAGAATGACTCGATAGAAGTCGATGCAAGTATGCTTCGATGAATTGAGTTGAACGATCATGCGCAAAGTCGTATCCATGGATGATACGTCGGACGAGGATTCGTTAAGTATAAGTCGAACGATAGGCTGAGCATAGTAAAGGAATATTGCCTTGAGGAAATAGTTGACTCAGTCAGAATTGAGCTAAGTCGGTACAAAAACTATTCGGAACGAGTTGAGTAGGTACGAAGTAATTATGCAAAACGAATTTGAGTTAGCACGAAGAGTCGGTAGCACGATCTGGAAGTACGAGTTAGGAATGTGAGAATGGACATATGAATTGGAGATTGTGTTACGATGATGGTAGTTAGTTACAACAGAATGGATCTTGATGCATGCAAGACTTGATTTGTTTTCAAGTTCGGATGATAACAGTGATTGCAATAAATTAGAGCTTATGAAAGAGGAAGATGTTCAGGTTATGCATATCAACAATGGTATTGAGGCGTATCAAAGGCGATATGCAATAACTCGGAGATACTCTGATCAAATAAACAAAAAAATTGTGTTGAACATTGTTATTGGATAAATAATGTACAAGTTAAGTTATTGTCAGTTTGGATGTCAATGATAGGAATGCTTCAAAGAGGAAGATGTTCAGGTTATGCATATCAACAATGGTATTGAGGCGTATCAAAGGCGATATGCAATAACTCGGAGATACTCTGATCAAATAAACAAAAAAATTGTGTTGAACATTGTTATTGGATAAATAAGATACAAGTTAAGTTATTGTCAGTTTGGATGTCAATGATAGGAATGCTTCAGAGAATTTGAGAGTGGATGGATATTAATTGGATGAAAATAAAAGTGTATGGATTGCTTTGTGGATAACCACTATATTGACGTTCTTGTCTTGTACGAGCGCAGCACCAAGCCTCACACATGCATCACATCGATTAGGATGACTATTTCGCGTGAGCGTTGGTATGGTGATTCATGTCCAGCAGGGATGGTCGAACTTATAAGGCATGGCAAAATTGGATTTAGACTTGTGATTTGATGCGAAGGTAAATTTGTGAATTGTTGCGATAAGCATAGAGTGTGTAAGATATTGACCACTCGTACGCGAGACGAACAAATATCGCTCAATTAGCGATATTGTTAACGGTAGTGCATGAGTGATTCGAGTAGTAACGACGCATCAGTTGCACGGGAGCAGATAAATTGTGGATATAGCATGGTTCGTAGTAACTGTCCTCCGTTGATGATCTTCAATTATTGAGCGTAGTTTTGAGGCAGATGACCCTAGAAGACTTGACCGCCAAATCAAGTGAATGTTGAAGTTCTATAAGATGACCCAATGAAGTCGCATAAGAAATTTTGTCGAGAATGAAGGATGATGCAGTACATGTTTAGGATAAGTCCAAGCAATTAAGTATCGTGTTTCAGAAGTTAGCAAATAGCCTTCGACTAGATCGATATGGCCATAAAATTTATGATCGATCGAATGAGTACGTAAATAGACTTGGTTGGTCAATGATCGAATAGATGTTGAGGAACGTACCTAGCATAGTAATGCGGTAAGACGATTATAAGAATTTTGCAATGCACGAGAGCGACGAATAGTAGAACGATCCTAAGGGTTGTGTCGTAGATCGGTTTGAGTAACGGTTAGGCTATGTGTGTTTGAGCACACGATCTATGTTATGAAACAAACTAGTTGGGATTGATTCAAACTTGAGTAAGGATTCCCTATTCGATCAAGAATCGGAGATAGATATATCGTAAGAGACCTTGGGTCGAAAAGATTGTTGCCTTTGAGCATGGTAGACTCAAGTTGACCTCTTGTGTCGGGAGAGATTAAGCACGATGTCTGGATAAGTTACCTAGCGGGGGTAGCCTCAGGCGTGATACGTAGATAGTTTTGAGAATGTGAATCGTGTTAGAATAGTTGCATACGATGTATAGTACAGATTATAGGCGAAGGAATTTAAGACATGTTGGACTTAGTCCATGTCGTTGAGGCCAAATATTATGAATGATTAGATGAAAGACTTGAGTTGTGAGAGAGATAGAAAATGATTTAACGAATAGACGTTGCTAAAAATTATTGCGATCAGATGCGCAATAAGTTAATGCAATGCGTGCGTTAGATGGTCGTCAAAAAACTTATGGGATCAAAGTAACAGTTTTGAGTTAAGTTATATGCAAAAATATTTGGAAGATGATCACGTGATATGGAATAAACATACGAGAAGTATTTTGGGAATAGACGCTAAAATTTGACCAAGTCGAGTACGAAATGATTGGTACTTGAGGATTTAAGTTGAGCCTGTTAGCTTTGTTCCAATATCCTATAACTGAGCTTGGCTGAAATGCATATATTGGTGGGACGTCTAAAATTTGTGTATGATCCAAATTAAGTTGTATGATTTAAATGATAATGGCACGAGATCATGAAATAATCTAGCAAAACACTTGGATTGAGTGTTGGTTTCGGTTCGAGGACGAACCTTATTTTGAGTGGTATATTATGTAATGCCCCACTCCGTACGGTGCATTACGATGAGTCGTTGACTCGAAGAGTTACGTTGACTCGATGAAGTACCGATACGAATCGATGTAAAGCATAAGTCCGATTTGAACAAAGTATTGACTTCAAATTGATCTGGTGTGCAGGCTACGATTTTACACTGAATTATAAGGGGTCGACATTTTTGCCTTGTTCACTAAGGTATCCGCAAAACCAAATCATCGCCTTACAACGGATTGTGGCATGGGCACGGTAGGCCGAATTAGTCGAATAGTTCAACGGAATGGCTAAGTCAGAAGAGTTAGCCATGCAACCAAGTTATGGAATCGAGCCGCATCTGTTCGACGAGACGATAAGGCGTATAGGCTTAAGGTGGGCGGGTTCTTGACTCTCTCTCCCCATTCCTTCATGTCTAATCAATTATTTCCTTGTATGGCATATGGATATTGAGTTAGCGAGCGTGGCTCGACGATTAAAGGTCTTAGTGTAATGACCCGCTCTGCCCTAGCGGAATGCCGATTCAAACGGCAAGTGCAACTACTCAAGTGAGCCGTCGACTCGAAGAGTTGTGTCGACCCAATGAAGTATCGATGCGAATCGATGCAAGACTTACATTGGCCTGTCAAGATGAATCCAGACTTAGACTTTCAAAGGAGCGCTCAGAGTATCGCTCGGCCAACGCGATCATCGCTAAGGTGGGTGGCTCCGATGAACCTTCTTTGCTTAGCCTAGACACATAATAATATGAACACTATTGCTAGAATCGCTAGGCGATAATACCGTACATGCTAATAAAATGACTCAACGCACCTAGCTAAGGGAATATCCTATCTTGTATGCTTGTATGGAACATGAAAAATAATTTGAAAGATATACGAACTCTCGTACCGCACTCCACGCTCGTGCAAATGCACAGCTTACATTGCGAGTAGATTTACTTATGTGTTTAATAACGAACGAAAGGCTTGTCACTTAGAATCGTACCATAAATTGCAACATGAAATAATGAATGGATTACAACAATGAAGCAGGAAGACTATCGACAAAGTCGTTTTGAGTAGGGTATAGAAACATTGAAAGATTTCTGGACCGTTGGATCGCCAAGGCGGCTCCCGGACAGGAAGCTGCGTAATAAATAAATGAATGAATCAACGAATGAATGAAAGAAATGAAAGAAGGAATGAACGATTAACGATAGGTATGACGGAGACGTACAATACGGCTCGCTACCGCGCTGTACGGATGCCGCCGCCAACCTAATCGATAATCAGATGGCTCGAGACAGCCTGACAAGACAAATGGCCCATGACGGTATGATGTGATAAATGGCTCAAGACAGCTGATAATTCATTAAGGCTCTCGACAGTCCAAACAATTTAACAAAATAAATAAGAATACGAAATTATCGTGGACAACTCGTGCACGAGTGATAGAACAAACGATTTTAAGGCAACGATCACGACATCGCGGCCGGCCTAGACGAAATCATGGTTTACGGGTGGCCTGTATGCGGGCTCGGGCACACAGGAGGCGTAAGGCTTGGGTATGGCGTAGCTCTATCAAGGTGTACCAGCCATCACACTTGATAGATGTGAATACCCTAAAAAAATTTCCAAATGGCTTGCTGAGCCAGCGATCGATGCATATAGACTAGGTAGACTTGCTGGTGGTAATCCACGTGCAATATCCTTGTATTGAAACAAGATAATCTGAATAACGTTGAATATAGCTGACTTGCTAAGTTACTGACTGTAACGTATCAGCTGACTTGCTGAATTGCTAAGTTACTGACTTGTAACTTACTAGCTGACTTGCCAGGTTAAGGACTGTAATGCAACATAGTTATGTTTAAGCATAACACAACTGACTGGTTGAGTAGATAGGATATCCGTGTGAGAATGATCATCGGAACAAGGCTTGGTCATAACGCATCTTGACAAACGGGAACACGTCGTAGCATCTGAGGCAGGGACACGCCCTTGACACTGAATGTTTAAGTAAATTATGTTAAGTTGCTGTATATGAATTATTGACTAACTTGGTTTACTTTGGACAGGGAAGACCGAACGGTTAAGTATGGGTAAGTCATGCATGTATTTCTATACAAAACACTAGAAATCGGTAACATAAGATAGGTTATAAAATATGTCATGAAACTGATCCTAAGGCAAGAATAGTAAGACAATAAATGATAGATGGTGCACAAAAGTAAATTGAACGTATTTAGTAATGCTAGCGAGCGGGCGAGCTAGCTTCCCTACCAGTGCATAATAATGTACTGATAATCCCACAGATTGCTTGCAGGGTATAAGAGACGTCGTCTGGTGTGGAGCTTCCCTCGAACGTGCTAAGGCGCGAAGATAACTCTGGAGCCTTGGAGCATTGTAAAGGAGCTGAAGCACCATATACATGACGTAATGTATCGAAACATCACCATGAATTATTCCATGTTGTAAGCCACTTGGCACATCTTTTATGTTTCAGAGAGAGAGAGAGAGAGAGAGTTTGAGCGACTTGTAATCTCGGCCTAGCGTCGCTTGTAAACTTTTTGAATATCAATAAAGAGATTAAATTTGTTCCAACCTGTGTGGCTGTGTTCATTTACTTTCCGCTGCAAATGGGGACAATCTGTGCGACCCTGTAGCCTAGCTTCAATCGACCGTTTCTGGACTTAGCCTTGTACGGGCGCAACCTAGGCCCGTACGGCATCACGCCTTAGCGAGGACGATCGCTCCTACGGGAGCGGGATGTGACACATATGTTTGCCATTGATTATAAAAGAACAGAACAGTTTTATAGGAGGACTGGACTTTTACTTCACAACTACAAACTCGTTTGTACAGAAGAGAGCCTAGGAACAAAACCTAGGAAAAGCAATCTAAAGTACAATTGTTTTGTTTTTTCTGGAGGGTGACGGTAGAGTCTCGGGAGAGTGCTATCAACTCTGCCTTAGTCCTTGGACGATCGGACGTCGCTTCTGCTCTGATGAAGAAATGCTCTTGGTGGATGCTCTTTGCTCTATACTTCTCTTTGTGTCTCTGCCGCTCTCTGCTCTCTTTAGCCCTCTTTGTAAGGGAATGGTACCTTACTATTTATAGGGCTTTGTGATAAGTAGGGTGTGCAGTAATTGCTCCTTTAAAAGTAGGCGGTTAGGAATTTGGTTAAGATTAGCCTTGATCTTGTTTGTTGGAAACTAATCTGGGCTGTTAATGTTGATTGCAATAAATCTGGGCAGTTAATATTGATTGTAACATATCTGGATAGTTTGTGGGAAATCGATCAGGACAGTTAATATTGATTGCACCAAATCTGTATTGTGATGATTTGTCGATAGTATCAAATCCGATGGGATAAATCTCGATCAATCTTCTGCCACGTGTCCCAACCGTCATTACGCTGAGAGCTATACGAACGCAGGAGAATAAGTCTTAGTCGATCTCTTGCCACGTGTCCCTACAGCCATTATGATGCGAGCCGCATAGACGGGGCATCCTGGCAGAGCCGTACGAGCTTGGCCCTGACTACCGAGCCGCATGAAGGTGGCAGCCACATGAGGGTGATAGCCGCATAAGAGTGAACCCTAACTGAACCGCATAAAGGTGGCCTTCCATAATCCGAGCCGCATAAGGGTGCCCCCCCCCCACAATCCGAGCCGCATGAGAGTGGCAGCCGCATGGGGGGGTAGCCTCCAACTGAACCGCATAAGAGTGGCCTCCACAATCTGAGCCGCATGAGAGTGGCAGCCACATAGGAGTGAACCCCAACTAAACCGTATAAGGGTGGCCCCCCACAATCTGAGCCGCATGAGAGTGGCAGCCGCATAGGAGTGGACCCAACTAAATCGCATAAGGGTGGCCCCCCACAATCCGAGCCGTATGAGAGTGGCAGCCGCATGGGGGTGGCCTCCAACTGAGCCGCATATGGTGGATCCCACGATCGAGCCGCATGGAAGTCTTTAAAGCGATCCGCATAAGGGGCTTTGGAATTGGTAGATTATGCCAGCTATAAAGATTTTATCTCGTCTTTCTAGGAGCACGCCATTATGACAGAGCCATGATTTTACCTTTATGTCAGAGTTGTCAATCCTTCGTTGTCAGAGCTGCCGCCTTCCCGTGTCAGGGTAATTAGTGAGCCATCTGCTCAGAGTTTTTATGGCCATCTGTAAAGGCCTGTTTTGAGCCGCATGAGGCCACGTGGCTTCTCCTTCATCTTTTTGAGTCGCATGAAGCTCTCGGGTCTTTTGAGCCGCATGAAGGCTCCTTCAGCTATGAGCCGCATGGGGCTGATTTCCGTGCCACATAAGAATTTATTTATATTTTTCATGCTTCTACAAGACCCCCTTCAATGTTTTCAATTTACAAAATTGAAATACTTTGAATAAGAAGCATGGATATGTCTGCATAAGCTCTTTCTGCCGCATAGACTTCTTTGGCCGCATGGGATGTTCTTGTCGTATGGATCGCTCTGGCCGCATGGACTGCTATGGCCGTATGGACCGCTCTGGCCGCATGGATTGCTCTGACCGTATGGACCGCTCTTGGCTGCATAGACTTCCTAGCCGCATGGACTGTTCTGGCCGCATAATGGTCCTGTGCCATGTGGGCGTCCCATTATTGCTCTTGATTTGTTTTGATTTGAAGCCGTCTTTTGGGTAAGATCCCAAGAGTCGGCTTTAAATATACTTTGGATTTGCCTCGATGACCCAAGAGTCGGTTTTGTCTCCTAGGCGGCCCATAATCTGAAGTGCCTATCGGTCCACGTGCCCGCTGTCCGCCTATAAATATGAGAAAATTTTAGAGAGAGACACTTTACTCTCTCCTCTTGTTCAAGCTTTTCTTGCCCTAGCTGCCGTCTTCTTCTCCTTCGATCATCAATGGCTCCCAAGACTTCTAATGCCTTCTCTAGCACTGCGGCGAAGGGTTAGGGAGCGGCTCCTTCATCGACTGCGGCGCCCCCAGTTCATCCTGATGTTCACCCCGCCATTGCTGGTAAGATTATTGGGAGAAAGCTACATGGACTCAAACCCTAACCATAATGGCTACGTCGTATGTTTATGCACGAGCCCTTCTTTGTCTTCATGGAACTGTTGAAGTTCATTGTGATGATACTGTGCCGTATGTGCCGCATGAGAGTCATCTTGTGGCCGCATCAGCACTTTGCAAATTGGGCCGCATGAAGACCCAACGAACAGTGCCGCATAAGCTTTCTTTTGAACTGTGTCGCATGAGACCACACCAAATCAGAGCCGCATAAGCTCTGTTAAACTGGACCGCATAAGCACTCGCTAAACAGAGCCGCATGAGCTCACATGAACTGGGCCGCATGAGACCCCACCAAATCAGAGTCGCGTAAGCTCTGTTAAACTGGACCGCATAAGCACCCGCTAGACAGAGCCGCATGAGCTCACTTGAACTGGGCCGCATAAGCACCCGCTGAATCAGAGCCGCATAAGCCCTGTTAAACTGAGCCGCATGAGGCCGCGCTAAATCTGAGTCGCATAAGCGCTTCTAAACCGTGTCACATGAACACTCGCTAAACCGAGCCGCATACTCTCGCTTGAACTGGGCCGCATGAGGCCTCGCCAAAATATAGCCGCATAAGCCCAGAAATACTAAGTGGTTTTACCTGGCCATCTTCTAACTTGTTTTCTTTGTCTTTTTTCAGTGAATCTGCCAGTCAATCCTGCAGGAGAGCCCTTGGTTGGTTCAGCCCAATCTGTTGTGGGTGTACGGTTCGACCACATAGTCCAGTATATGGTGAACCAGCTTCCCAAAGACGAGCTTGTGGAGAGGCTAAATGCTATCAAGAACCAGTCCTTTTACTTTCTCTGTGCCATGATGAACTCAGGGCGATTGGGAGGAGATTTTCTGAAGCCTGCGTTCCCCTTTGGGGATGCCTTGACAGTGAAGAACCGCCAAGTTCTGGATATATCCGAGAGTTGGAGCTTTACTTCTGACGGAATGGCGATCCACATTCCTCAGATGGAGCGTCATTTTTTGCTGTCGTGGTTTAACATGCTGTCGATGGACAAAAAGATGGTAGACTCCTTAACTCCGAGCCAGTCGGGGATATTTGTGGGTAACATCTATTATAACAGAAATTTGGGGTCAGTATATGCGGACAAGGTATCGGTCAGTTGCTACGTGATGGGGTTGGCCCCGGGTACCTTCTCAAATATGCAGGGTCCCAATTTTAAGTTCTCTCAAGCCAACACTTTCCTGAACCAACTTGCTAGGAAGGGGTCCTATCCAGTTGGACGATTGACGTTGTTGAACTGGAAAAACCCCATCCCCTCGTGGGCCAATTTGACCACGTGGATTCTGTAGAAATATGAGACTCTCCTTCGTGAGATCGGCCTCTATCACGCCATTCGGGGTACCTGTCATGGTCTGCCCATGAATAAGATGTTGTTCATGGCTCTCCTGGAGATGTATAACCGACGGACGGGAACCTTCTTCACGCCTGGAGGAGAGATAGGACTCGCTCTCGACGAGATGCATGCAGTTTCCAAGCTGCCTTGGGGGGAAAAGTCTTTGAAGTGTATACTCCGACGAACGAAGAGTTTGAGGATTTGGATCGGCAGTTCCTGGGCTTTGTTACCGTATACCGGGAACTACTATGTCATTACAATACCTGCCACCAGACGTCATCAAGAAGGACGGTAGCTCAGAAGGAAACCTTCCTCACACCTGGACATGGCTCACACACCTTTTTACGTTAGGTGTGTAACGCCCCAGTCCCAAAATACGTAGGACTAGGACATAACCATGCCAGCTGTATATATACGAAGTATATGGACCCTCGTATATATACATAAGCTGTAAAATGCAGTAACCAAGGTACTAAATCTCATCCAAAAGATAAATGATGATATAAAAGCAACTTTAAATTTTTTATGTATACAATCGTTGGGCGGAGACAAATCTACTACCAACAAGTAAGGAAAAATACATGGAAAATACAATGAGTTTGGCGGGCGAAGCGAAGACGATCAAAGTGCAATCATCCTCGAAGAAATAGTGACGATCATGGCCACGGCTAGAACACCTGCGAAATACAAGAACACACACCTGGCGAGATAACCAGGTCCTCAGAGGGACGTAACAAGATACAATAAACATGCCATATAAATACTGAATATAAAATATGCCACAATCAAAGAAAGTGACAAGACACTATAAGTTAATCTAACCAAACTAAAGTGAACATGCAGTTGAGAACAAACCTTTTGTCGCATGACCCCTGGCTGGAAATGGGATCTGGTATAGTCCCCACTTGGGCACCAGTGACCTAACCGTATGATGTTCAAAAACGACAGTGGCCAAGCTGAGAGGCTCATACCCGTATCTCCAGCGGAGCTTCCGGGTTAAAAGGGAAGTGCAATCGAAGCCCATACGATAAGGAAATATTCTCCCCACCTAATGTACCTATCATGTCACATCCACGACCATGTAACACTACTAACCGCCAAGTCTTTTAACATACAACTATTGACAGTTAGACCTAACGCACGTCCTGTACGCATCAGTGATCAGCCAATACGCAAGTCCGTAGACTATATGCTACTCATAACTCACACATCTCGTGGCACAACAGTGTCAAAGTTTATGTAATACACTAAACTAGTGGTAGTCCCTTAACTCTAGGTCCATATGCAATCAAAGGATAAATAACAAGGTACAGCTAATATCATTGAGCAGGCAGTAATCAAGAACTAGAATTAAATGAACAGTGATATGTATTAAATGCAAACTAAAAAATAAACAGTATAATGGCAAGGTATCTTGCCTGGTGTTACGCCTGGTGTGATGCAGTGTTCTGACATGTTTTATTAGTCCACTAGCCATGGTCATTGTACTCAGTCAAATTTGCAAAGAAGTAGGAAAGTGGAGATCAATAGTGGTCAATGATGATTAATCGATGAGAAGTTTGCGGAATAGTGTTTATGCTATTTTAAAAAAAAAATTATTTATCTAATATACTTTGGCAGTTAGAGTAGTTTTGGAGAAAAATACCTTAAATCGAAAAATCTTTTTACTGAAATCCATCCATAAAGAAATTATATTTTTAGATAAATATTTTGTGAACTATATTCTTATGGGTCAAAAATAGTTCTAGATAATATTAATAATTTATGAAATTTGTCTAGGGTTTTACATCCACATTTCGAATCATAAACTAGTAAATATTTTAGAACTTAGTACAATTCATAATAATATAAAAATAATAATAACCATAATACAAAATCTATCTAAAATAATAATTATAAAAAAAACACATTATATATTCACTCAAAATATTTATTGTTAAAGGTGTATACTGTTCTTTAATATATATAGCTCATAAAATTTTGCAAATAAACATTTATAAAATTTATTTTCTAATAATATACTTATGAAATTTTACTTAAACTATAGGGTTAGAATTATAAATATTTTAACAAAACTGTAGGAGCGTAAAAAGTATTTCAATGAGGGAGTCATCTCAGTCATAAGTGGCCCGCTTTACGCCTAACAGAGCAGGGAATTTCTTTACGCCCAAGACAAGGCTAATTGTATTATGCCTAAGCAGATTGATCTTTTTACGATTGGGTCTACACCGGTGATTTTACGCCAAGGACTGAAGCAGCCTCTTTCACGCTGGACAAAAGCCATCAAATCTCGCATTTAAAGCTGACTTTGACATAAAGATATCAATGATGGCATTTACCACAGAATTCAATGGAATTTGTCTCATACAAAGACCATTGTTGTCGTTTATAGAGATCGAGCTACTTTACGCTCACTGAATGGTTTCTTTTACGCACGGGGTTTTACATGAGTCTTTACGCTTATAAAAAAACAATGTGTGCGTGAAGTCTATTTGAGCCATTTTACGCTCAAGGTTATTCGATAACCACTTTACGCTGGAAACCCATGACAGAGCTAGTTTACGCTCATCTTTTTACGCCTGATTCGTTCTGGCCAGTCTGGAACGTGGTATGCCTACATGGTCTTCATGCCACATATTTCGAAGAACGTGTGTACATGTATCCTATTCTTACTGAAATAATGGGACAAGTGTCAGCACATACAGAGGATGATTCTGATCGTGGAGGGCAGTTGTTAGCGTAAAGACAGATGTTGATACTCTTTTACGCACGAAAGCCCCAGTCTATAAATAGACTCATTTTTTCTCATACAATAGACACACACAGAGGGAGAGACAGGAGAGAATACAGAGATCAGAGCTTCGAGATTTTGATTCTCTAGAGCATCCTTCTTCAACTTTTCTTCCAGAACAAAGTGAAGCAAAGCAGAAAAACATTCGGCCTCGCCATCAGTGCCCAAGTGCGTCGATACCTTTCTGGTGCATTAGTTCTTCCAAATTGTTCTACTTCAAGCAGTGATCTTCATCATCATCATATGGTCCAAGGAACAAAGTGATCGTTTACGAATCAGACTTCCATAGCAATACTTTTCCAGAATCAAATTTGTACTTCTCGTACTTTTCTTCTTGTTTTTGTTTTCAAAAGCCAATTCCTCCAAGGCATTTTGTTAATCGAAACAAAAATGGCGACTCTGCTGGGGACGACCTTCTCCTCTGACGAGGAGGCGATTGCTCAATATGATGATGTTTCGGTCGGTTCGACCAAGAAGACTCTGGTGGTACACTTCGACCAGACTGCCTATGAAGAGATGCTCCGAACTGGGGGTGGTTCTCGCCATTCCAATGTTTAAAAGTCTCGCAAAGCACGAAAAGTTTGGATTCCCAAATCCAAAGTGATTTCTGATCTCTCTACTGCTTGTGTTGACAAGGGGGTTCTTTCCACTCCTATCGTAGCGGCTGCCGTTCATAATGAGGCAGTCCCTACTACAAAGTTGCACTCGAAGTGTGACGATTTGTCTCCCGTTTGTAACGGTGAAGATAACCAGGTTTTACACCCACCGCATAAAAATCAAGTTTTACGCTCAGTGGGTAAGAACCAAATTTTACGCTCAGTTCATAAGAATGAGACTCCCATTCGTAATGGGGCAGACTCTAAAGCTTGTGCTTCTGGGTGTAAGAATTAGTCTCCCGTCGGTGACGTGGTAGGCCCAAATAAATTTCGCTCCTCGCGTAAAACAAAATCTCCCGTTGGTAACATGGCAGATAACAAGATTTTACGTTCCATGCGTAAAAATAAATCTCCTGTCTATGACAGTATAGATAAAATTCACAAAGATGCTCACATGTCGAATGTGAATGTATCTAAACGTGTGCAGCGTAAAAATATTGTTGGTAAAACTTTTGTTCTACACCAACGACCTTCTTATACTGCTTTACGCAAGGTACCAAATTTACAAATCACACGCCAGGAAAATGGAGTCCTGCGTGCTAAATCTCAAGATTTACGCACACAATTCAAAACGCGTAGAAATGTACAATTTGGTTCTGCGAATGCAGCCAGTAATCTTCTTTATACACAAGGGACTAAACGTTTTTCCACCCCCAATGTAATAAAGAAGAATACTTCATCCACTCCTTCTGACTTACGTGAATTGCTAATACAAAAGCGTAAGAATAGACAATCTCCGGTGATATTCCCCCAAGAAAAATATCTTTGTGAATACCACCAGGTTGTGATCAACTGTTGTTGTTCGGCTTCAAGACGATCAGTTTTTGATCGATTGAGTTTCAATGTACCTCCATATCAAGCTGAAGACCAAGAACATGAGTCACCATATGTGTCAGTCAACATGGCATCTCATACTAACAGAGGACGACGTCCAAGACGGAACACGTCCCAAACTCCAAGTCAACAACAGTTCAACAGGCTTCTTGATTCCTTTGAAGGAGTATATCAGAATACTCGATCAAGAAGACGAAGACAATTGCAGACTTCTGATTCAGAGGCTGGGGGTACTCAATCTTTTGAGTCTGATACCGATAGCGTGGATTCGTACTTCTATACAAACCCTTCTGTATCTTCAAGAGAGGTTGAATCCTATGCTGTTGGAGATAAGCCAGAGACGTCATCTGCTAATACAGAACAACGTCTCACTGCTGTTGAACAATCACTGAAGGATATGCTTAACATGGTGCAAAACATGCATCAAATAATTTTGAATCAGCAAACTGCTCAACCGACAGCAGTGACACCGACACTAGTAGCAGCACAAACTCAAGATAGTCAAGGGGCTGAAATACCTTTGAATATTCAAGAGCCCACTGCTAATCAAAATTCTGCATCTCCGGATCCCATTCTTCCAGAAGATGTACCACCTCCAGTGGGGGTCATGGTACATCCAACGACTACTCAGTCAAATGTGCTTCCTCAAACCAGTGAAGCCATTCAAGCAGTACGTGAACTTAAAGCACAATTTGAAGTTTTGAGGCACAAAGATCAACTCCAGAGGCTAGGGATTAAGCAACCTTATCCTCCTCATTGGAATGACGTACCCTTTCCACCGAAGTTCAAGCCACAATCCATGGTTTTGTTCAATGGAAAAGCATCTCCCAGTCAATATATTAATTACTTTGATATTATGACTGTACACTTGCAGAAAAATGATGCTCTTTTCACCCGAGTGTTTATCGGATGTCTGACGGGTTCAGCTTATGACTGGTATCGCAGCTTATCTGATAACTCTATTTCGTCTTTTGACGAATTCAAAGCAATGTTCCTCTCCCGCTTCTATGAAGGAGGTATGGACATGAACATGTCCTCCTTGATAGAAATCAAACAAAAGGAGAAAGAAGATACTCGGACATTCATTGAACGCTTCCGACAGGCTACTCTAAAGATGCCTCCTGGTATGCCAGATTCAGCGTTGATTGACACATGCAAGATGAATCTGCGACCATCCATCGCTGTCTTCACGGGTTCCCAATTTACAGATTGGGCTTCGTTCATTATAGCAGCAGTTTCTGCCGAGACCAATGGTAGGTTGGCTCGCGAACATGGGATGATTTTTGCGTCAGAAGATAAAGGGAAGAAAAATAATCCTGGCAATAATCCCGGCAATCGTAATATAAAAGGAAAAGATACTCTTATGGTCAATCTTTCCAAGAGCAAGACGACATCAAGCAATCAAGAATCTTCCAGGCCAAAGGAAGAATACTCCTTTGACGAAAGCGATATCCCAGGGATATTCTAATGTCTGGTCAAAAGTGGTAAACTTCAGATTCCAGAGCCAAAAAGGCCTAATGAGGTGAATTTGACTGACAATCCCAAGTATTGTATCTATCATAGATACATTAATCATCCTACCAGTGCTTGCTATGTCTTGAAAAAGAAGATCCAAGAGCTGATAAATGGTGGTGCCATCGCTTTAACCAATGATGACCATACGGTGACAACCAATATGGTTTCTCTTCAGTTTGGGGATTTTCCTCCATAGCAAGTCTCAGATAGAATTATACCGATTCCGAAGGCGACGATGAAGATTGTGAATATCCCGCCTGCCAGAGAAGAAAATACAGGATTGCTGCCTCTCACATTGAAGAATGGTGAAATCATATGGGTACATCCTGACTTAGTGCCTGAACTGGAAAATGATAGTAAAACTTCAGAATCCAAGAAAGGCAAGAAAGTCAAAACTTGCAACATGATTTCTCATATTATTCCAGATCCTGATGATCTGGATCATCTATGGAACGGCCTCCCTCTGGAAGATAGACTGAAAGGACTAAACATCTGTCCTCCAAGTCTAGCTCCTTCTACCAAGCTCAAGCTTACTCATCAGCAGTGGCTAGCCATGAATAGTGTTTCTTCATACCGAGCACAACGAGTCTTTGCTGCTTATGAAAAGGCTCCAACAGGGATTTCTCCTCGTTTCCCGAATCCTTCTTCTCCCTTAACTACAGAGACATCTGTACTTCAGTCTCCGGTAGTTGCAGAGATTTATTCTTCGTCCTGTGCTGAAACTCCTGTTCAAAGTCCACTGCCTATCCATTTGTATAGTCAGCAATCTGTCATTCTCATGAAGAAGATGGGTTACGACTTTCAAAAGGCCGAAGGTTTGAACCATGATAAAGGAATCCGTCTTCCTTTACAAATTCAAAATCAGAATTCTACCGCTGGATTGGGTTCTGAAATTTCTTGTAACCATCCTCGCAAGAAGAAGGCTAAAGGAAGAAAGACTAAATCCTGTAATATGGTACTTTCTTCTCCTGAGCCTGAAGAAGAAACTTTTGCTGGTACAAGATCTGGAAAGGAGTACCATAAAGACTATGAGGGATCCTCCAAAGAAGCAGAAGATGTAGTGGAAATACTACCGGCTCAATCTTCTCCTGTTCCTGCTAAACCGTCTGTGGTTGAAAAAGGGAAACAGAAAGCAGTGCGCTTTGATATCCCATTGAAGTCTACTTCCAATCAGGGGGTGACAATGAAGCCTTACAAATTCGATATTCTAGCTCAGTTAGCCAATACTCCGGCTAGATTGTCTATATTTGAACTACTTCGCCTCTCCAGAGAAAGCAGAGAGACCTTGAGTGAAGCTTTACTTCAAGCAGACTCATGCTTAGCTCAACTCAAGACTCCCGATAATATGCCAGTGTCATGTCCACAATGTCATAGCATGATGGAAGCAATTCCCAACATCATCTTCACACAAGAGGATATGCTATTGAAACACAACAAGCATGATAGACCTCTGTGCTACACTGGATATATCGGATCCACTGAAATTGACAGGATTTACATTGATCCCGGGTCTTCAATTAGCATAATTCTCCAGAGTATGCTAAGACCCTTGAGGATTCCTACTAGTGAACTGACTTACACTAGTACTACTATTGTTGGTTTTAACTCTGGCAAGAGTAAGCCACTGGGGAAGATTCGGTTACAGATGCAGATTGGTAATCTTCGATCCATGGTAACTTTCTATGTTATCAACTCGGATGTATCCTACAATATTCTTCTTGGAAGACCGTGGATTCATGAGCACAATATTGTGCCTTCAACTCTCCACCAATGCTTCAAGTATGTGGATTCCCAAGGAGTTGTGAAAACTGAATTTGCTGATATTAATCCTTTCAAGGGTGTCGAAGCCTACTTCTCTGATTCAAGGCTTTATAAACAAGAGCATATGAAAGAGATATCAGACATAGCTCAAGAATCATCACCTGAGGATCAGTCTATTAATGAAGATCCACTAGAGAAACAACCCTTGAAGATCATGGTCAAGGGACGAATCCAATCTCAACTTGTCAATGATCAACCTTTGATAATCAAGGTTAAAGGAAGAACTCAAACTTTACCGGAGGAATCAATAAGAATTCCCGCTAAGAGTCAAGTTCAACCTTTTATGATCAAAGTCAAAGGGCGTACTTCTGGTACAAATGATCTAGAATCACCATTGATCGTCAATATTGGCAATTTTAAGCAGAAGACGGATGATGGTCCACCGTTGACTAATCCGAAGTGTAGTAATCAGACTATAAATGATGTAAATGTTGCTCATCTCTTTGATATCAATGAAGATTTCCTTTTCGAGTATATGGCTGTCAAGTTTATTGAGAGAATGACTTTATCTTCTGATAATCAAAGTCATCAATATAAAGACAACATAGAGCCGGAAGAAATTTTATACATTGATCATAAAGAGAATTCTTCCCCCCCTCCATGTCGATGTTGGACCTTATGCTCAAAAGTTCCTGACATCTTCTCCCTATCTACTTCCTGTAGCCGCTTCATCACAAGCTTGCGTAACCTTCAGACGATACGAAGAATCCTGTTTCGTGGTTCCATCTGATAAGAAAAACAAGCGCCAAATAGTATTTGGTCTGGCCAGAAATATTCCTGTTACCCGGACAGATGATCTGAAGGATAAAGATAAAGGAAGAATCCGAATTGACAAATATAGTCAACAATCTATCAAGATCATCCAAAATATGGGATACGATTTAAAGACTATGCAAGGTCTTAATCAAGGAAAGGGTAGACGACTACCATTATACGGCGATCCGTTTTACCAGAAGACTCGTCATGGGCTGGGATATGATCCGTCTCACATTTTTGATGACGATATACAAGAAGAATTCTCTTCTAGCTCATCAGATTCGGAAGAAATTCAATGACATCTGTCTTATTACTCCCCAGCTACCAAAGTTTGGTCAAGCTGACTACTCATCTCTTTTCTTATATCTTGCTGGTTGGCACATAAAGTTGGATTCGTTATTTATCACGATCTTAAGTCCTCTGAATGAATATCAAATCTTCCTAACTATCATTTTGACCTCTGTGTAGATATTTATCTACTTCCCATATACTCTCATGTTCATATTACCTCTGACGAGTACTTTTTTTTATCTATAATGTTCATTTGACCTATGCATAGATATTAATCTACTCTTCTTTGGGTCCTTACATACTATCACGTCCATATTACCTCTGATGGTGTTGTATATTCTCGAGAGGAGATTAATCTTCTGTCTCATCAGATGATTAATTGAATTTATTATTTCATCATGTTCTCATGATCATTGGATGAATATTAAAATTCACTTATCTATCATGTCCATATTACCTCTGAATAGATATAATACATTTAAAAGACTTGTCATGTTCCTATAACCTTTGATAAGTATCTCCTATCTCATACCTATTGTTTTTATAAACGATAGGATCACAAAACATATATTCCATTCATCTTGGAAACATTGCAAAATGGATTACAAGAAATTCTTTTAAAGTAGAGTAGAAATATCTAGAAGTAACTGCCGTAGTTCTTCTAGTCGTTTACCAAGAGAACTCATAATGTTCTTTGTAGCCTCGGCACGTCGAGCCTCAGGGGTGCAAATGCAAGAAAGCTTAGCGAAGGTTGTCATTAAACCCTCTTTAGCTTCATCAAGGGTCCTGATAGTCGATTCAGCCCCATAAGCTTTCTCTTCTAAAACCGAGCTCTGGGTAAGGTGCAGATTTCGAGCTTCGATCATCCTGTCTCTTTCAGCCTTAAGGCGAGCCAACTGTGCCTCGAACTCGTAGATTTCATGATTTTTGTTCTGAATATCTATGTTCAGAGCATCATAAGCTACCCTGTGACTATGAAGTGAGGGCTTTATTCCAGCTAAGAATGCTTTCTCTTTGGCGACTTTCAGACTATGTTCACGAAGAGATTGATTGTATGTAGCTTTCCGAGCAAAGAAATCGGCTGTTAAGGCTTCATATTCCTCCTCAATAAGACTTTCTACGGTTCTACTTGACAGCCTGAGATATTCTCTGATTGGTTGTTCAAGGTCCTCCATAATTTTCTCCAATTTGGCAGCTCTCTCTGCATCCCTGAACAGAGCAATGTTATTGATGGTCGAAGACATTGCCGTCTTCAAAGTCTCATAATTAAGGCCCTCGTTTAGGACCATTTTTATCAAGGTTGCCAAACTTTTGTAAAATGTGTCGGTATAAATCTCAACTAGGAGATCCATTTCTGTGCTGGAACTTGGCTTGGCAACAATATCCAACAGGTCTTTTTCTTGGAGATCAGAAGCAGACATCGGCGGTACAACAGCAGGATGAGACGAAGTCGTTGCTGCTACCACCGTTATAGCCAATGGATCCCTGGAAGCTTCAGGGATTATATCTCCAATCGATGTAACAACAGATGAGGATGGAACCGATAATGTTGCTATTGTTGTCGGGTTCCCAAGGGCCTCAGTGTCGACTTCTTCAATATTTGTCACCCCAGCCGTTTCTGGAGTTCTGGCGGCGGTAATATCAATGGGTGTGATGACAACTACAGGAGCTAGTTCAGATTCTGACGTTGTCTTATCAGAAATTGGTACTGGATCGGTGACAACAGTAGAGGATGTTATCATCTCCCCAGCTTCTGTTGAAAGTTCAAGTATGCCTCCAGCATCTCCTTCAGTTGATGGCTCCATAGGATTGCCCAGTGTTTCAGCCGTAGTAAAACTTTTTACAGCTAATTCTTGGTTCAATTCTGGATCACCTCCAGTAGTTTCATCATCTCCTACAGTAGGGTCGACTCTTGTCTCCTTTTGGTGCTGATCCTCAACAAGAGAAGACAATTCAGACTTTGCTTGCTGGGCCTCAAGCGACGGAGGATGTTCTTTTAGAGGCTCCATCTCAGCTTTTGCACTCCCCCGTCTCCAACATCTGAGTTTCCAGAAGAAGAAGCTTCCCCTTCAGATTCCTCATTTTCTTCATGAATTTCTTCTTCTTGAGGAAGAGGAATTACAGACTTTGGTGCAATTATGACATCTGCAAAATGAAAAAAAAAAATTATTAGTATGCGAAACCTTGATGCATAATTCCGTATAGGTTTTGTATAATACTTGGAATATGTGCATTTTTTTCAAGATATGTGTCATAATCACCATCCCAGTCATCATCCTCAAAGTCAAGAGCCGGTTTGTCTGATGGAATGCGATCTTGATCAGCAGCAGATACAGTAGCAGTACCTTCCGTAACTTGTGCCTTGGACGGCAAAGATAAATGAAGCGAGGTGCTAAGACGTCCAGGAGACAAAAGTGTTACAGATCCGGATCCAACTGTCTGTGGAGGGCCTGAAGACCCCTCTCCAGGATGAGCTGACGAAGGACCGACGAGAGGATCTTCCTCAATATCCTCTTCTGGAGTATGAACATTTGTCTTAGAAGGCCCTTTTGTGGTGGACCTCTTCCTCTTTTCTGGAGTATTTTCTGGAGATGTTGCAGCTGCACCTTGTTTTCTTTTGCGGCCTTTAGCAATAATGATAGGTTCCGCAGCTGGTTCTCCAACTCCTGTCGGGATAACTACTAGAAACGGATCTGGGGTGACAGTGTCGTCAGGGATGTCTGCTGGTACCCTGACCTTCTCTTCAATATCTCCTTCTTTCGGCCACCTCAGACTACCCTTCATATTGTACCCATGGGCAAAGGAACGAATTGAAGCATAGAAGTGGGCATACGTATGGAGTATACGCAGTTCTGTAGTACTGGTGGCAGTCAAAATTCGAAATTTAGCACCAGTCCGAGCACTACCAAAATACCTCCATCCTCTAGCTCCGTCAAGTAATTTCCTATAGTAACGAAAATTAGTTAGAGGATTACCAACATGAAGTTGATCGTATCCAAATTGGCGAGCAAATCTACTGGGTAAGTATGGTTCGAACGCACAATTGTCTTCGTTTCTGTACATTAGATGAGACGGTCTGATGTACTGAAGCCACCTAAAGACTAACTGTGGCAATACAACTCTTCCGTCAACTTTATCTTCGAACTGGACACCAAAGCAGTCTGCCGGAGCATGCGGCCGGGTACAAAAGAAGTTCCAACCGTATGAATAATTCAAAACCGCTCGGGTATCTGCTACAGTCGTAGCAATCCATGTAGCTTTGCTAAATTTTTGGAGAAAGACCTCCGCATCATCGCCTGGGCCCGGCGGTAATAATCTGCAGTTGTGATGCAACAACCAGCCCATCAGATAAGTGTAGGGCATCTCTACCCTAGGGAAAACTTTTCGATGAGGAGCATTGTTAATTAACTCCTCACCGAAGGTTCTTAAACCTGCATTTATCCGGCACACCATGGCCGACAGCAGGTTAATCCTGACTTTAAATACCAGACGCACTGCTGGCCATAGCACACTGCGATGAATTCTGTCAACAGTACCAATACCTGGTACAACCCATCTTCTCAACCATAAAGAAAGAAAGCCTGCCAGCAAAGCTCTCCGAAAGATTCTCTGACTACCATATCTGAGGAAGCTCAAGGCTTCAGTTCCTGCAGGAAATTTCCCAGTCTTCGTCGACAGATATTTATTCGATAATTTATAAGTAACCATCATATCCCGAACCTTGTTAGAAGGGATCATCGAATCTATGTTGATTACTGGAGCCTTGTTCTCCTGAAACCTTTCTTTATCTTCCTTGGAAATCTTATCCTTGTGGAAGAAAAGATAAGTCGTCCATTTGTTGATATACGCCAGATGGGACGTACTTTCGTACATCGTGGTACAAGTCAGGTAGTGGCACATCAGTTCTTCGTATGTCTCGACTAACTGAGGGTTGACTTCTCTGATCTCAGCAAGCTCCCTGTTGGAGGGAACATATTCTTCATATGGGGCCTCCCCCATTGGCAGCTTCGAGATAAACTGCATCTCATGAAGGGCAAGACCCATTTCACCCTTCGGAGTAGCAAAAGTTCCAGTTGTACTCAAATATAGCTCCATCAAGGCCAGAAATAAGTTTCCATTCGCAGGAATACCATAGCTGGTGGAAGCTACTGCTTCGTATAAGCCAATATCTTTCAATTCTTCCTCAAAGTTCTTCATCATCCAAAGGCTTATCTGAATCCAACTCTGGTTGAATGGAGTCAACCATCCGGGCAGTCTAGGGTTGGTTTGAGGATACAATACAGCTTCCTTCATAAATTTATTGACAAACATCGGAGTTTGAACTGGCTGTATTAGGCCCGAATCTTCGCTTGGATTAGAGCCTGGCATAAGGCCTAAGATAGAAGTAACGCCTCCATTTGGAACACTAGCAAAGTATCCCATATCATTGGCACGCTCTCTCTTGAAGACAATTCTACCTGGGCGTCCATGACCATTGGGAGTCAAATTCCACAACATCTGTCGTGGATGAGTGGCATGAACGAATGCCGATAAAGGATAATCTATGTCCATATCTGGAAGATACATAGCTCTATTCCTAAATTTAAAAACCCAAGACTCTTTCTTGGGGTGTGTTTGGGATTTACAATCAATGGCATCTCCAAACAGAAAAGCTGGTTTTGCGAAATATTGTCCGTCTAGTGAATTCAACAACTCCCCATTTATCATGGATAGCAACAATCTATCCCCTTGAGCTGCTATCAACTGTGCCCTCTCTGCCGGATACTCGGGGTTCGACTGGGGAAATTGGACATGAGATAAATCTTCCAAATAGTTCGAACCTACCATACCAACTGATGATCCGAAAACTTCAGCGAGGGGGTGGACTTGCAGATCCACTGGTCAAAATAACAAAAGAAGATCAAGTTAGTTCAAAGTTTTTTGCTCGACAAAACCTCTCAGAAAAGATTGATTAACTTCACGTTACCATACAGTGATATGAGCGTAAATTTTTACGCTGGCATGTACGAACATGAGCGTAGTTAAGTTTTACGCTAGCATATTGGCTGTGAGCACAAGAACAGATTTACGCAGACACGTGTAACGTGGGCGTACTCTTGCTAAACTTTACGCTAACACGTACAACATGGGCGTACAATGTTATTTTTAACTTTACGCTAACACGTACAACATGGGCGTACAATATTATTTCAACTTTACGCTAACACGTACAACGTGGGCGTAAAGAGCTAAAAAATTGGTTTATCTTCTTCTTCCCCCGACGGATTTATTTTTTGAAGATTAGGGTTTTTACCTATCATGGGTGGAGCCACGGCCGGGTTAGGGTTTCGTTGTGGTGATGACGACTGAATAGAAGTCCTCACATGGTCAGTCGACGAGGAATCAATGGCTGGTTTCTTCCCCTTGCTGTCGGCGGTGGATGATTTCTTAGGAGCCATCAAATCAGAGTTTCGAAGAAAGAAAATGTAAAGAGGTTCGAGAGGATGAGTAAAAGTGTTTTCTCTCTCCAAAAAGGTCTATTTATAGAGAGATTCAAATCCGACTGTTGGCTATCCCTATGTTTACGCTGACTGTTGGATATCCCCGCTCTTACGCGGTCGACTGTTGCGTATCCCGAATTTTGCGCTCAGCAAATCTCAACTTTTACGCTTCTGTTCAAAGTGTTTCAAATTTTGGGACATTTGAAAACTTTGAAGGGGGTCTTGTAGCAGCGTAAAAAGTATTTCAATGAGGGAGTCATCTCAGTCATAAGTGGCCCGCTTTATGCCTAACAGAGCAGGGAATTTCTTTACGCCCAAGACAAGGCTAATTGTATTACGCCTAAGCAGATTGATCTTTTTACGATTGGGTCTACACCGGTGATTTTACGCCAAGGACTGAAGCAGCCTCTTTCACGCTGGACAAAAGCCATCAAATCTCGCATTTAAAGCTGACTTTGACATGAAGATATCAATGATGGCATTTACCACAGAATTCAATGGAATTTGTCTCATACAAAGACCATTGTTGTCGTTTATAGAGATCGAGCTACTTTACGCTCACTGAATGGTTTCTTTTACGCACGGGGTTTTACATGAGTCTTTACGCTCATAAAAAAATAATGTGTGTGTGAAGTCTATTTGAGCTATTTTACGCTCAAGGTTATTCGATAACCGCTTTACGCTGGAAACCCATGACAGAGCTAGTTTACGCTCATCTTTTTATGCCCGATTCGTTCTGGCCAGTCTGGAACGTGGTGTGCCTACGTGGTCTTCATGCCACCTATTTCGAAGAATGTGTGTACATGTATCATATTCTTACTGAAATGATGGGACACGTGTCAGCACATACAGAGGTTGATTCTGATCGTGGAGGGAAGTTGTTAGCGTAAAGACAGATGTTGATACTCTTTTACGTACGAAAGCCCCAGTCTATAAATAGACTCATTTTTTCTCATACAACAGACACACACAGAGGGAGAGACAGGAGAGAATACAGAGATCAGAGCTTCGAGATTTTGATTCTCTAGAGCATCCTTCTTCAACTTTTCTTCCAGAACAAAGTGAAGCAAAGCAGGAAAGCATTCGGCCTCGCCATCAGTGCCCAAGTGCGTCGATACTTTCTGGTGTATTAGTTCTTCCAAATTGTTCTACTTCAAGCAGTGATCTTCATCATCATCATATGGTCCAAGGAACAAAGTGATCGTTTACGAATCAGACTTCCATAGCAATACTTTCCCAGAATCAAATTTGTACTTCTCGTACTTTTCTTCTTGTTTTTGTTTTCAAAAGCCAATTCCTCCAAGGCATTTTGTTAATCCAAACAAAAACATATATTAAGAATTAATTATATACACTAATAAAAACTAAAGTATATAAAAATATAATACACCATTAACTCTCTTCAAAGGAAATGGGGATTCTTACCGAAAGAAGCAGAAGGAGGGTTCGAAGAGGAAGAAAAGCAGGGCTTCCTTAGGCGGTTCAGGCCAGCGGTTGGCGCGGATGGGCGCCGTTGGCGCTGGTCGTTCAGAGGAAACACGGCCGTCGGGAAGAGGAGCGGAGGGACGCGGCGGCGGCGGGAAGACGGCAGTTCCGGTCGGAAACCCATGCGGTGGCAGGACACGGCGGAGTCGGGCCCAGGAGGGGTGTGGATCTGCGGTGGTGGGCGCACGGTGGCGCCGGGTCAGCGCGCTGGAGGTGCGCTGGAGGCGGAGATGGGGACGCTGGGAGCTCCGGCACGGCGGGAGCGACGAGGAGGTGGCGTCAGATGGCCAGAGGCGCGGAAAAAGACGCCGACGGTGGAGGATCCGTGACGGGTGACGGAGGATCGGGCATCGAGCGCGGGAGGAAGCCCGAAGAATCCGATCAGGTGTGGCCTCTGACTCGGGTTTGGTCAGACTCGGCGGAGGTAGAGCGAAGCTTGGCGCGCTCAGGTGAGGATTCCTCCTCCTCCTCCTCGTTTGGGGTTTTGGTATGGTGGGGATGGCGTTGTGATGATACGGAGTGGCGAAATTTGTCGAAAACTTTGATGGTGGTTGCGGGTGAGGGTACTAGCGATGGCCGGGATGGCGATGAGGTGCTGACGAGGATGGTGGCAAAGGAGATGGTGTTGGGTTTATCGGTATGGGGAGTCGGTAAACGTGTCCTACGAGACACGGGACGAGTCGGTGTCCGGAGCTGTCGGACACGGAAGAAGAATGTATTTGTATTGGTGGGGATTATCGTGGATGGGAGGCACGAACACGATGCACAAAGGGGGTAGAAATTTTGTTTGAGAATTTTGGAGGAGTACCTCTCCTTTTATAGGAGGTGGGAATACCCAGTTGGATAGGGATTGGGAGAATTTAAATTCTCCCTAGATAATATCATACTATTTTAAAATTCGATTTAAACTAAATCAATCCAATCAAATCCAATATAAATAAATTCTATACTTAATTTAAAATAATTTAAATACAGTCAATAAAATCTTTTACAATTTAATTTACCATATTTAATCAAATATTAAATTTAACATAATCTCAAATATTATTTTCATAATTAAATAAATATAGTAATAAATAAATTTCAAAAATCACGATAAATACTTTAATATTAATTCATGAACTAGCTTTTATAAATAACATAATATATTAATAAGCAAATTTTATATTTCGCAAAATATTAAACTACAATTTTCAAATCACAATTTATTTGTAAACGACGAATAAAATAACATTTTTATACAAAATATAAATATTTATCACCTTTGTTTGAACGTGAGAAAAATAAAATTTATAATATAATAAAAATATTTTTCTAACATGTGTACCTCGACACATATTCGCACTCGTCAAGAATTTACGAACGCAAATCTCGCACGCTTCATAAATACGACAAAGCAAACTCGTGTGCGACGTATAGATACAAAGTATAAAAATAAAGAAAATATAAAAAAATTGTAGTAGAAATTTAGGGGGTTTACGAGGTGCCTCAGGCCGGGTTTCCCCTCGAAATCCTCAAACCCAGGAGGAAGTTCAGGACCTGGTGTTGACTGCCAAGAGGTCACGGGCCACAAACGACAGGTTTGGGAGTCGCACTGACTCCTTCAGTTATTTTTATCAGGGTACTCAGCAGCTGTCAGAGAAGGCACTCCTGGCAGGGTTCCTGATGGTGTGCCTGCAGAATTGGATGGTCTCGGGAGGGACTGGTTCTATTGAGAGGATCAGCCGTAACTTTATCCTCCCTGCCGTGAAGCTGGTCTTCGGGGCCAGACTAGCTCTTCTTCCGGCCATGGTGTGCAGCATACACCATGGCCTCTGCATTTTCTCGTCCAAGGTCATTGCCCGTGACACGATGAAGGACTTTGAACGCGTTGAACTGCCCTATCATTATCTGATGGGGTGGTTATTGATGTACTACCGGTCTTTGATAAGGCCTGGTGCAGAAGACAGCGTTACGACTGATGATGCCTTTATCTTCTAATATCACCATCAGCCCTGGGAGTACAGTCCTATGCCAGCCTGTCGGAGGGCTCTGGCGAGAGTGGACGGATACAACTTTTTTGTGTATGTTCCTCGTTTTACCGATGAAGAAGTGAGGGGCGTACATATTGATGGTACCGTGCCTCCTCACCTCTTGCCTGAGAAGATGCTCCTTTGGTTGCGTAACATCCGTCCTGCGCACCTAGTATACCGCAACCGCAATACTGTTTACTTGGAGCCTTACTTGCCCAGTAGGTTCTTCCGACAGTTTGGGTATACTCAGCTACTCTTGGACAGTCCCAGCGCTTGCCTGGATTTTGAAGGTAGCGTGCTTGACGGCATCAGGGCGTGACATTATTATGACATGGTTCACACCCGTACGAGCTTCTCAGTTCCTGATGCTGAGGCGCCATGAGAGATTTTATATTTGGCGGCTCTATACCATATCGCGGCGAGCAAGCCTCCTGTTGGATTTGACCCGAGTACCAGCTTTATTGTTGGTACAGGCTTGGCGGAGAAGCCCCAGGGGTCCAAGGCGAGGAAAAAGCGGGAGAATACAGTTGCTTTGTCGGACTCAGAGTCTGCTGACGCGGACGAAGAGGATGACGAGCATGACCCTGATAACTCTCTTCCTCCTGCTGATGAGGTGGTGGCGGATCAGCCGCCGGTCGTTCCTGGTCCTTCGCACAAGCGAAGCAGGCCTGAGCCCGTCGTTGGCGATAGGCCTTACTCCGTGAAACGGACTGCGACTAAACCTCGCAGGCTGCTCATCAAGGAGAGAGGCGAGGATGATGTCGTTTCAGAGGTGAATTGAATCACAACCATCTTCTTCTTTAGCTCTTCTTTTGAACTATGACCTAATCATTTTCTTTTCTTTGCAGGCGTCAGAAGAATCGGACCCTCGAGAACCGGCCCCTGACTCTGAAGTCGACCCGGCCTTGACCACTTTGATTAGTGACATATGTGCCGAGATTATTTCTGCCGGGGTTCTTCCGGTGACGGCCGAGGCTCAACCCGTTGTTGAAGTCTCAACCCAGGGTGACGTGGAATCTGCTGACCCCGTCCCCGAGGCTGCTGAACTTCAGCTGGGTGATACTGATCCAGTTGTATATCCTTCCGGGGCGGCTGGGGCAGATGAACCAGTTGCCTTCGGGTCGGATGTTGCTGGTGAAGAGGCTACGGTGGCTGAGAGCGAACCTCAGTCCCAGCAACTCTTCCCTGGTAAGCTAAGTCAAATTTTAACCAGCGAGGAGATTCATTCGCTCTATCATCACATCCTTCGGGTTAAGTTGATTGATAGTTACTTCGGACATACAGGTCCTATTCCTTCACTGCCAACGACGAACACTATCGGGAGAGAGCTGGCCAGAAAGAATCTGGTGGAAGAGAGTGTGCATCCTCAAACTTATATTGAGGGGCCTCCCGCTGAATCGAGTTCGGGAGAGCAGACAACGGAACGGCCGGGGTCGAAAGAAATGGTCCCCGCCCTCTCCTCTGTTCATGTGGCTCCGGGGGTCGACCTTTCTGCCCTGCCGAGTCTCCAGACCCTTCGGGCTGCGGAGGAGGAATTGGCCTCTATTCAAGTGTCCTTTCGCTCTTGTTTTCCTTGTAGCGGGGGTAGTAAGTTTCGGTGCATCTTCTTCGTCCCTGCCAGCTACCCTTCCTTTGACGCCGTCTTCTACGAAAGTTTTGGATGAAGCGTCAAAGGATGTGGTTGACAGTTTTTACCGCCATCTGAGGCAAGGAATTGTGACAGCGATGGAGAGGAGGACCTCTTTTGCTTTAGCCCATCAATGCGTCCGGGGCCAGATTGAAATCCTTAGAACCCTCCCAGGCGGGGCAGGGATAGTTGAGCTCCTGGAGCCCAAATTGCTGGAGGTCGATTAGCTTATGGCCCAGTTTCAAGAGCTGCGACAAGTTGATCTGTCTGGAGCAATAGATCAAGAGCGTGCCTTCCTCATAACTGCCATGGAGAAGGTAAGGGTTGCTCGGGATACGACCAAGCCGATTATAATGGGGGACCTCTACCGCCTGTCTCTGCAGTATGATCAGTTGAGCCGCAAGGGAGAGGATTGCATGGCTCGGGAAGCGACCACCTCCCGTGGGGTAATTGATACGAGAGAGCAGATCCTCGAACTTCAGAGAAAACTGACTTTCTTAGAATCTGAGGTCGAGGTCGCCCGTGCGGATACGGAGCTGGTTGTTCAGGAAGCCGACAAGGTCACTCGAGCTTCTGCTAGCTTGGAGCGTGCTCTGGAGAAGCTTGAAGAGGGCTGGCGGGCTCACTCGCATCTGAAAGATGCAGAGCGGCTGACTCAGGAGGCCGAGCATCGGGCTAAGCAGCGGTTTGAGCGGTCGACTGCCCTGCTGAGGGACCGTCTCAGGGAGTTATGTGTCGCCGAACCATAGTCGGCCTTTTCTTTATTTATATTCTTTCCTTTTTGAGAGAGACGTAGTCTCGGAACATGTAGTACCTTTGACTTCCAAATAAAAAAGTATGTTTTATTTTACCCTTTATTTGTATTGCTTGTTGCGTTTATGGTGTTATGGTATTTGCCTCATTGGGAGACTATTTGTGGACCTATTACCCTTGGCATACCTTGGTTTTAGGTACGGATAACAAGTTTGATAGTGATACTTATAACAATTCCACAGTAAGGTGGCCATGGAAATTCTTGGTATCGGGAGAAAGAATGCCATGGAGCAGCTGGGCTCCCGAGGCATGATGAGAAATGAGGCGCATGTACTAGAAAACTTAGTACAGCATTTGTGGTCAGCAAAGGACATTTATGGTCAACAGAGGACATTTGTGGGCCTATTATCCTTGGCGTACTCCGGTCTTGGGTAGGGATAATAGGTCGAGAGAAAACTAACATATTTACTCAGAGGTAATGAGGACGTGGTAAATATGAGGGTTTCTTCAATGGAGCCTTCCTACTCAGAGGTAATGAGGACGTGGCAGGAGTGGACTCCATGAAGGGTACATAGAACAACTCAGAGGTATATGGACGTGGAAGTTCTACGTACGGGGGTGATTTGTTTTTCGGCGGAAGTGAAACAACTCAGAGGTGACATCGACGTAGTTGTTTCGGGAAATTTTGTGGATCTGTTACCCTGTTTATACACTGAAGGTACGGACATTAGATCATGAGGAAGATGCTCTTTTGGAAAAGAAGTTCAGAGGTATGATCATACATGGCTTACTACCCAGAAGATGCGATATAGATTTATTTGGGATAACCAGAGTGTAAGTTCAGCGACACCTAAGGGCACATAACTTAACAGTCCGGCAGATTTGGAGGATGTCATTTAGACATAATACTTCTTTAGAAACTTGTCGTTGATGGACAACATGAGCAAGTCTCCATTTTGTTTGGCAAGACGGTAAGCACCATGGGAGAATACAGCCTCGATGACAAATGGGCCTTTCCACTTTGGCTGGAATTTGCCGGCGGTTTTGTGAGTCATAACCATCGGCATTCGAATTGCCAGAACGAGATCTCCCACTTGGAATGTTCTGAGTTTAACCTTCTTGTTGAAAGCTCCCGAGATGCGTGCTTGATACAGCTCGATTCGTTGTTGAGCTAGCATGCGCTTCTCATCTAAAGCCTCCAACTCTTGAAGCCGACGACGGTAATTATCATCCGTCGTCAATCAATAGGTGAGGGCGACACGGAACGAGAGGATTTGGGTCTCCAGAGGGAGAAATGCCTCACTTCCATACACCAGAGAGAATGGTGTGTTCCCGGTGGCCGTCCGGACTATAGTACGGTACGCCCATAAGCATTCGCCAAGCTTTTCATTCAAGTCATGTTTGTTGGAAGATACGAATTTCTTGAGCATCTTGATTATAGTTTTGTTGAATACTTTTGCCAAACCATTCGTCGACGGATTGTACGGTATTGAAGCAATATTCTGGATCCGATGTTTGTCGCAAAATCGATAGAAGGCGTGGCTTGCGAACTGCGGACCGTTGTCGTGGATGATCCTTTGGGGCAGTCCGAAGCGATAGATGACGTGATGCTTAAGGATGCTAATCGTGTTTGATATCTTCACTTCCGCAAGTGGAACAGCTTTCGTCCATTTGGAGAAGTAATCTGTGATTGCGAGTACGAAACGGTGTCCTCTGAACGAAGGTGGAGTGATCGGACCGATGATGTCCTTTTCCATGCTTCGAATGGCCAGGATGCTACTGTTGGATGTAAGAACTTGGATGGTTGATGGATGAAATCTGCGTATACTTGACAGGCTTTGCACTTCCATGCATAGTCTATCGCATCCGCCACCATCGTAGGCCAGTAGTAGCCCATTCGGCGAAGGCAGTCTTGTAATTTCGGGCCAGGCTGATGGGCTCTACAGACGCCATCGTGACTTCACGCATGGCTTATTTGGCTTCTGTATTTGACAAACATCGAAGTAGTAATCTATCGTATGATCGTCGATACAGCATTTTCGTCTCCGTATCATAGAAGAATCTGAGGGAACGCCTTCTGGTAGAAGTGGCTTCTTTTGGATTCTTTGGCAAGATGTCGTAGACTACGAAGTCAATAAATGGCTGTCTCCAGTCTGGTACTTCGTCGACTGTCAGAGCGGATTAATTCTCAACACATGGAACATTGTTTTTGGGACAGACCAATTCACGGCCTATTACTTCAACCAAGTGGTGAGCATGATTCCGAACCGCTAAGGAAGCGACAAGGCCTGCTAGGGCATCGGCTTCAATATTCTGGAGCTTGCGAACGTGTTCTACCCTTCCAAGGACGAGATGATGTCAATCGCTATTTGGTGATAGGGGATCATGTCTTCATGACGAACTTCGTATGAACCCTGGATCTGGTTAACGATTAGCTGTGAATCGCCATATGCTTCGAGGTGCTCTACCCCTAGTTCTTTTACAAGTCGAAGGCCGATAACTAGAGCGTTGTACTCTGCCATGTTGTTTGAACAAGGTTTCGTAAGGGAGTACGCCCGATTGATCACCAATCCGGAGGGAAAAATCAGCACCACTCCGACTCCGACTACGATATTGCCTTTGGGCCCAGTTCTTGAAGCACCGTCGAAGAACATTCGCCAAACGGCATCATGGGAGACCATATTTGAATTGGCGACCTCGTCTGGGATCTCTTCGTATATTCTGGTTGACTCCAAACATGGATGGACTGCTAAAAAGTCTGCCAGAGCTTGACCTTTAACAGCCTTCTGTGGGACAAAGATCATATGGTAGGGAGACAATAATATTGCCCAAGTAGCGAGGTGAGAGTTGAGTGCCCCCGGTTTGGTCATGAGGACCCTGAGAGGGTTGACTCGTGATATCACATGTATGGTTTGTCCCGTGATATAGTATCGCGTCTTCTGAATGACGAACACTAGAGCGAGGCACTCCTTTTCTACGACAGTGTATCGATGCTCAGGCCCTACCATCATTCGACTGAGGTAGTAGATGGCTTGTTTATGGCCTGCATCATTGTTTTGTGCTAGTAGAGCACCGAGAGAATACTCCATAGCTCGCACATAGAGCAGGAATGGCTTTCCAGCAACTGGGGCCACCAGGACTAGAGGGTTCGACAGGTATTCTTTGATGTTGTCGAAGGTGCGCTGGCACTCTGCATCCCATACGAAGGAGACGCCTTTTTTATGAGGTGTGTAAAGGGTTGACATCGTCCGGAGAGGTTAGAGATAAACCTTCTGATGTAACCTAGCCTTCCTTGAAGGCCTCTGAGTTCACGGAGATTTCTTGGAGGACCCATCTCCATGATTGCCTTCGTCTTCTCAGGGTCGACATGGATACCCTGGGAGGTAACGATAAAACCCAAGAACTTTCCGTTGGATACGCCCAAGAAGGATTTCGTGAGATTTATCTTCAAATTGTGCGCCCAGATCAGGTCGAATACTGTCTTCAGATCATACAAATGATCTTCTTTAGAGCGGCTCTTGACGGCGATGTCATCGATATAACACTCCACTGTCTTACGTAAATGATCTCTGAAGATAACGCTCATGGCTCGTTGATAGGTGGCGCCAACATTCTTTAAACCAAATGGCATGACTGTGTAGCAGTATGTGCCAATCGAAGTTCGAAATGATGTATATTTTTCGTCGCCAGGGAACATCTTGATTTGATTGTACCCTGAGAAGCCATCCATAAATGACATGTGCTCGAAGCCACAGGTGTTGTCAATCATTATATCTATAATAGGGAGGGAAAACTCATCCTTAGGACATGCCTCGTTCAGATTCCGGAAGTCAATACAGATTCGGATCTTTCCATTCTTCTTGAGGACTGGTACTATATTGGCTACCCAGTCTGGATGTTGTTTCTCACAAATGAAGCCACTGGCTATCAGTTTGTTGACCTCGGCCTCGATAGAGTTCATGATGTCTGGACGGAACCGTCGTTGCTGCTGCTTGACCGACTTTGCGTCCGGACGAATGTTGAGTTTGTGAAGTGCAACCTCGGGGTTTATCCCTGGCATGTCTTCGTAGCTCCAGGCGAACACGTCGATATATTCTCTGATGAGTTGCAGTAGCGATTCTCATTTTTCGTCTGTCAGACTTTTGCTAACGAAGATTGGTTTTAGAGATGAATCATCGCCGAGGTCAACTTGCATGACCTCATCTTCGGTAGGAGGCTCTCTTTGTTCGAACTGCTTCTTCCATTGAGCGTCTAGCTGTTGGGCCCACGGCTCTAACTCAAGAAGTTCAGGAATATCTTTATCTTCTTCGTAAGCGTCGGCGAATGCCATATTGACAGTCCAAGTCTGCCTGAGCATGTCCCCAATGCTAACATCTGAATCAGAAATGGATGAACCGGATGAATGAGAGTGCCATTCGCATTCTTCAACTGAGCTCTCGGGGGTTGTTACAGGAGTAACATAGCCTAGACCATGTCTGGTCTTTCTGTAGTAATCCCGTGGCTTCCCAGCTGGGACTGGCAATTGTAAAGGTAATCATCGGCGGGTGCCGTAGTTCAGGCCTGGTGTAGCCTCCATATCATACCCCTATTTTTGCATGAGGTACTTGGATCAAGAGCTATACAGATAAATGGGCAATCTTCCAGTGTCGGGTTCCAAATCGACTTCTTCTAGCCTGAAGGGTTGTGGATCATTTTTCCGGCCAAAGATGATTGGATGATTCTCTCCTTCGATTATAAAGCAGGCGCCTTCCACAGCAGTAAGTTGGTTCGTGGTATAGACATTGGTTACTTGTGTGTGTAAGTTAGTGCCTATACCGTGTTCCATCGCATACATTACACGAAGCTTATCAAGCTCGAGTTAGTTCAAAGATAACCCTTTATTGATGAAGTAAGGTATCTTTTCAGGAGGAATTACATCGTCAGCGAAAGAAACATCAGTGTACGCGGCCACATACTTGGCCAGCTCTTTCTCCTCTTCAGCTACCCCCTATATTAGTGAAGACTGGGAGGATGATCTGGGCAGCTTGATCATCAAGGGTTTTGTTGATGACGCCGGACGTGGAGTCGTCGGTACGCAAGCGGTCCCCGGCTTGGTGCTGACTTGTTGTTTTGTCTCCAACTCCAGTTCAGCAACCCTCTGCGTTATTGAAGCTTGGAGAGCTTGATCACCATGGGTCCCGTTGGTGGGACAGGACGTGGGGTTGGTAGCTCACTAACAGTCCTCGGCTCAGTATTCGGCTGACGCCTTGTTCTTGGCAGACGGATGACCATTGGCTTATCAGAAGAGTTTGTCTCTTCAGATTGTCGTTGATCGGCTCTTGACAGTCTGATTATCGTTGGCTTCACAGTGGGTCTCGGCGCTTGGCCAGACCTTGGAAGTCGGATAGTCATTTGCTCCTCCTGTACAGAGAAACTGATTGCATCCTTACGCAAAGTGGCTGTAAGGGATGCAGTTCTGCCTGGTTTATGGGCTTGGAGGTGGATCGTCAGAGGTTCTTCTGATCCCGTTGCCATCTTAGTTTGAATATTTTCTTCGACAAGGTGACTTTTCGACTTCTCGTACAAGCAAGATTCCGAGTAGTAGGATTCAAGCCCTCTGAAAGGATCAGTGTCGACAAATTCGGTTCTTACAAAGCCGTGTTTGTCGACGTACTTGAAGTACTGGTGCAACGTGGAAGGCACGATCATGTAGTCGTGTATCCAAGGATGCCCCAGAAGAATATTGTAGGAAGTGTCTGCGTCTATGACATAGCAGGTTACTTCTGACTGAAGGTCGCCGATTTGGCATTTCAAGCGAATCTTCCCGACCGGATAGCTTCTGCCTGAATTAAAACCGCTGATGGCAGTGCTTGTAGGTGTCAGACGATGCATATGGATGACCAGGAAGAGAAGTAGGCTCTTCGGGATGATGCTTATGGAAGAACCGGGATCTTTGTGCATCCGATCCACCTTTACATCGCCGACGTATCCAGTATAATACAGCGGGCGATCATGCAGGTTGGTCTTAATGAGCATGTCCTGCGGAGTAAAGACAATGTTGGGCATTACTCCAGTAAAAGCACTGTCCTGAGGATCCTCTGAGGAGCTTTCTCCTGTGAGCTTAACTTGAGCCAGGTAGGTGTCAGCGTTCTGAAGTGCATCACTCAGTACTATACGAACATCTTTGGAGAGCCTCAAGAGCTCATACAACAACAATTTGGCCGGTATGTTGGCCAATTGTGCCAAGATGTCAAAGTTGTAAGGCCTCTCCAGTCCCTGAGGCGTATCTTTTCGGAGCAGCAGTTTGTCGAAGCGGGTCTCCTTCGTCCTAGGCTTGTTGGTCGTCGGAGGCTGAGGGAGCCCTGGAGCATCAGCAGCAGCCGGCTGATGACCTTCAGCCGAGTTACCCGGTGGGGGTTGAGTTAGTGTACCAGATCGGGTAACGACAGCTGTGGTTTCTTCGACGTCGGTTGAGATTGTACGGCAGGACTTAATTTTTCCAACCTTCTTCTTTCTAGTAGAGGGTGATGCTGGCTAGATTACTTTAGATACTAAGTCCTGGTGGACCCACATGACCTCTCATCGCGATGTGGTGAGGGGTACCAGCCCAGCAGCCTGGTCTCGGGGAAGTAGAAGATTAGCGACCTCCATCTTCGCCCGGGGGACGGGTACCACTCCATTATGAGTCTTCGTCGGAGGGAAGCAGCCGAATTGGACAGACACCATGTTGGCAGCTACAGTTACCTCCTCGAAGTCAATGGTCATGGCCTTAGAGTCGATCAGGTGCTGGATGTACCGCTTTAATTGGTAGCAGTATTGTGTAGCATGGTGGACATAGCGATGGTAGTGGCAATACTTTGGGCTTTCCATCTTTGCAGGCCGAGGCTCACGTCTCGGTGAAGGGAGCTGAATCCTGTCTCCTTGTATGAGCATGTCAAGGATGCATCTGATATGGCTGTCTTCGAAGGAGTAAGTCATCTGCGGCCACTGCTTCTTTGTCGGCTTCGATTCGGGCTTCGGGGCTGTGTCGGCCACCATAGCCTATTTGTCCTTGTTGTCTCGGACGTTGGAGGGATTACCACCATTGTTGTTGTTGGCATTAGGGCATTTGCCCTTGTCCTCTCCTTCCGAGATGTACAACCCTAGTTGGCAGGCTTTCTTCAACTTGTCTTCTGCGCTAGTGGCGCTGATGATGAAAGTCTTCCAGTCCTTGAACTGACTCTCGTCCATCCAGAGGCTGATTGTGGGAAACAGCCTCTTTTGGCAGATTTCAATCAAGGAAGAATCTGGATTACCTGAGGGCAATTTTATCGCGGTTTGGTAAAACCGCTAATGTAGTTCCTTGTCAGCTCCTTCTCACCTTGAACAACGTCCATAAGGGTGGACATTGTCACACATCTTGTCCTACCTTGTAGAACCTTTCAAGGAACATGTTTTTGAAGCCGATGAAGGAATGGATGCAGTTGTCTGGCAAGTTGCGATACCAGTCGAAGGCGACCCCTTCCAATGCTCTAATGAACAACCGCGTAAGGATGGCGTCGTCATGAGGCAGATGGTTGGTTGTGACTTCGAAGTAGATGATGTACCTGCTTGCAGATGTCTTTCCATCATATGGATTGATGTTGAATAGTTTATATCTTGGTGGGAAGGAAACATCTCTCCATGCAGCAGGATACGGTTGTCGTATCCTGAGGTCCTGGCAGGTTTCTCGGGCGTAGAACATGGCTCGGGGCTCCTAGACCTCTCGTCTTGCCTTTCTGGCTTCGTCTGCAGTGGTAGAAGCCGATATTGTAGGAGAGTTGTCACCCGGGGTTGATTTCGAGTCTGTATTGGCTGCGGGACCCAAGCTTGTCTGGCCAGGCTTCCTTTCTTGCAAAGTTGGTAGGGCTGCTTTGATCTCGTCCATGGATTTGACCAAGGTATGGAGTATGGCCTCCAGGGTGTCGATGTGTTGGCGATCACTGGGACCATCTTGGTCATTATTTGTCATGAACACCGTCCTCACATGAGGAGAGATGGAAGGAACAGTGGAGGACGTGCCCTCTGAATCATACCCTTGTACTGAGAAATCGTCGGGGTATATAAGAATGTTCTCCTCTGGTTCGGACTCAGAGGACGTGCTACCCCCTGCGTAGGAGGCTGCCTCATCTTGGGACCCGTGGGCATCCTTGGGGACGTCTGGGTCTACTGCATCTGTGGAAGGAATTGCTTCCTCCGGTGCATCTTCTTGGAACGTCGGATTGTCGTAGACATTCAGATGGGTGCTACCCCCAGCTTCGGCTACCCCTAGAGATGTAGATGACGAATCTCCAAGTGTTGAAGATTTCGTCTTAGAGCGGGTGCCCTGATAAACTCCTCCAGTGGTGGTTGTGGACAGTCGCTTGGACGCAAGTTTCCTGGCTACGCTAGTTGAGATCGTCAGGCTGGAAATATTTATCTTCTTCTCCGTCTTACCGGTAGGGATCTTCTGAGTAGAATTGTAGGAGGCGACATGAAGCTCCTCGTCTCCTAAGCTTTGTTGCGAGACTGGTCCTGGCTACTGCAGTCGTTGGAAGACGGACCGCCGGTCCTCTTGTACTGCCACCTTGCTGCAGCAGCAGTTGACGATGACTTGAGTACAGTGGTGTCCATGAAAGGACTCTCTTCACACCAAGCTTTCTTTCCTTTTCTTACGTTTGTGAAGAATCACATCACGCAAGTCACTCATTTTGTGGGCCCGAGAGTTCCGAGCATACGAGTGTGTTGGCATCCCGCCTGCTTTCTGATGTGGGACTAGTAAGAGTACTTGCCCATGATTGTTGCTGGGAGATTCTTGTTAACTATACTGTCCGTCAGCCACCGGAGGTTGGACACGGATAGTTTTATAAAACTTTCCATCAGGGGCCCGCGTAATAGTCAGCGGGATGTCCTGATGGTCAGAAGTTGGGACAGCTGACTGAGCTCGACGAGCCCGTGCTGTCCTAGACTTCTTCCCTCTAGCACCTGAGAGTGCATAGTAGAAAGAGTCCAAGTTGTGCGTCACAGAGTCTGACGCATCCTGCTGAGAGCCTATGGGATCAGGAACGCATGAGAGGCGGTCAAAAACTAACCCTGAACCGTGCAGGGTGGATGGCTTGTGGCTGAGTTTGGCAGCCGCATAAGTGTTCTCCATGCGGTCGGGAACAGTTTGCATGCGGCTAGAAGTTCTGGCCGCATGGGCCTCCTTCATGCGGCTGACAGTTGTGGCCGCATGAGCCTTCTTCATGCGGCTGGCAGTTGTGGCCGCATGAGCCATCTCCATACGGCGGGCAGTTGTGGCCGCATGAGCCTTCTTTATGCGGCTGTGTGGCCGCATGAGCCTTCTCCATACGGCGGACAGTTGTGGCCGCATGAGCCTTCTCCATGCGGAGGACGCCCTTACGTGGCTGCTACTTGGACCGCATAGAGTCCCTCTTTGCCCCTGTAAGTCCAGCATCGTAGTATTTTCCTCTATCGGACTTGGGGACAGCAGAGTCCTCTTCGGTTTGAAGTGGGGCCGCATGAGAGCCTTCTCCGCCGTCTTGGACAGCAGAGAGCATTTCTTCCAGAGCTTGGAAAGAAGCAAATGATTTGGGCCTCCACTCCCTGCGGGACTTCTTCGTGCGGGTTAGCTTCTGGATCAGGCCAGCGCTCCCATCGGAGAGCATTTCTTCAAACGCATGCTGGTCGAAGCGGACGACCAACATCTGTTGCATGGAGCCGAGCTTGGCGGCGTTCGATTACGTCACCAACTTCTCAGTCATGGAGAAGTTATTCCCCAGCAGAGTCGCCATCGTATTTGCCATTGATTATAAAAGAAAAGAACAGTTTTATGGGAGGACTGGACTTTTACTTCACAACTACAAACTCGTTTGTACAGAAGAGAGCCTGGGAACAAAACCTAGGAAAAGTAATCTAAAGTACAATTGTTTTATTTTTTCTGGAGGGGTGACGGTAGAGGCTCGGGAGAGTGTTATCAACTTTGTCTTACTCCTTGGACGATCGGACGTCGCTTCTGCTCTGATAAAGAAATGCTCTTGCTGGATGCTCTTTGCTCTATACTTCTCTTTGTGTCTCCGCCGCTCTCTGCTCTCTTTAGCCTTCTTTGTAAGGGAATGGCACCTTGCTATTTATAGGGCTTTGTGATAAGTAGGGTGTGCAGTAATTGCTCCTTTAAAAGTGGGCGGTTAGGGATTTGGTTAAGATTAGCCTTGATCTTGTTTGTTGGAAACTAATCTGGGCTGTTAATGTTGATTGCAACAAATCTAGGAAGTTAATGTTGATTGTAACAATTCTGAATAGTTTGTGGAAAATCGATCTGGACAGTTAATGTTGATTACACCAAATCTTTATTGTGATGATTTGTCGATAACATCAAATCTGATGGGATAAGTCTCGGTCAATCTTCTGCCACGTGTCCCAACCGTCATTAGGCTGAGAGCTGTACGAACGCGGAAGAATAAGTCTTAGTCGATCTCCTGCCACGTGTCCCTACTGCCATTATGATGTGAGCTGCATGAGCGTGGCCCCGTCTACCGAGCCGCATGAAGGTGGCAGCCACATAAGGGTGATAGCCGCATAAGAGTGAACCCCAACTGAACCGCATAAGGGTGGCCCCCCACAATCCGAGCCGCATAAGGGTGCCCCCCACAATCCGAGCCACATGAGAGTGGCAGCCACATGGGGGGTAGCCTCAAACTGAACCGCATAAGGGTGGCCCCCACAATCCGAGCCGCATGATAGTGGCAGCCGCATAGGAGTGAACCCCAACTAAACCGCATAAGGGTGGCCTCCCATAATTTGAGTCATATGAGAGTGGCAGACGCATAGGAGTGAACCCCAACTAAACCGCATAAGGGTGGCCCCCCACAATCCGAGCCGCATGAGAGTGGCAGCCGCATGGGGGTAGCCTCCAACTGAGCCGCATATGGTGGATCCTACGACCGAGCCGCGTGGAAGTCTTTGAAGCGATCCGCATAAGGGGATTTGAAATTGGTGGATTGTGCCATCTATAAAGATTTTATCTCATCTTTCTAGGAGCACGCTATTATGACAGAGCCATCATTTTACCTTTATGTCAGTGCTGTCAATCCTTCGTTGTCAGAGCTGCCGCCTTCATGTGTCAAGGTAATTAATGAGCCAGCTGCTCAGAGTTTTTATGGCCAGCTGTAAATCATGTTTTGAGCCGCATGAGGCCACGTGGCTTCCCCTTCATCTTTCTGAGCCGCATGAAGCTCTCGAGTCTTTTGAGCCGCATGAAGGCTCCTTCAGCTATGAGCCGCATGGGACTGATTTTCGGGCCGCATAAGAATTTATTTATATTTTTCTATGCTTCTACAACATAGTGTGTGTCAAACATTAGGAATAGAACATTGAACAATTGAAGCGATATGCATCAAGTGTACAGGTTGCGGTAGGACGGTGATGGTAGAACATTGAAAGGTAATATCGAAATGTGCATCACGTGCACGACTCCGAGAACATTGAACACTAGGCCTAGAATATTGATTATGGCGCTGAGCGTGCCCTTGCGTACGGAAGCTACAAAATGATTGTTGCAGGGACACATTTATAATAAGTTGTTATGCTTGAATATTGCCATGAAACTGATCTTAAGGCTAAATAGAAATATCACCAAATATGTTGTATGTTTCACTAAATGTACTTAGTGTTGGTTTGGGTGCGAGTGGGTCTTGATCAGTGCAGCAAGGACGAAAGTACTAATCCTCCACTATTTTGCTTGCAGGTTCAGGTCAGGTTCGGCTCGGGACGGAGCTTGGCTTGGACGCGCCGAGGCATAGAGTCCTTAGAATTTTAAGAGGAGCTACCCCATTGGCGTTCGGACTTGCAACATGAAGATATTTGGCCGGAGACTACTTGTTGGCTATACAGAGGCATAATGTGTGGAACAATATAATCCTTTGTGAGCTAGAGAGATCATGAGCGTTGTAGCCAGTTGGCATATTCAGTTGGGGCTTTTCAAAGCCTTTGTAATCTTCAGTTCATGACTAATAAAATAGATTCTTATTGTATACTTTGTTTCTTTCCGCTGCTTATGTTATCAATTTGAGATAAACTCATGTGAACCTGTTATCTTATCTTGCACAAGCGCAACTCTAGGCTCATACGGCATTACGCCCCAGCGAGGACGATTATTCGGGTAAAATCTAGCGAGGACGAGCAATTTTTTGAGTCGGAACGTGACACCTATGACTTATGCTAAGTTCATAGCTTTGTGGCAACATCGACCAACTTTTCTTCTCCCAAGCCACGGGACGAAGGACCGAGTATCATTTTGAAAGCACGATGTGCAACGATTCTAAGCCGACCGTAGGACCTTTCTATATTCTAACTCAATCCGACCCGACTTGGGATTATTCCTTTAGTTATGTGACTTCACCTCTTTTATTATCAAGCCTACTTGTGCATTTAAAAACTTTTATTTTATTAGTGTGAAGGTCAAGCTGAGGCAAGTACACCGAAGCCACCCACCTGAGCGAAAAGTCGCCTCGGCCGAGCGGGACTTCGAGCAGGCCGTTGCATGGCAAAGTCCAACGTTGTTAGCATTTTGATCCTTCCGATTGAGCTGAACGGGACGGGGCATTACAATTGGGTTATCAAATCTATTAATCTATTAATCAATTTTTCATTATTAATAGAAGAATTATGGATGAAACGCTAGTTGTAGAAGAAATTATTGATGAAATTCTAGTTGTAGAAGAAATGGGTCTATATCAGGACTATCACAATTTATGTCAGTTTCAGAAGTATTGAGGACTGCCAAAAATTGTGGCAATCCTGAAATAGACTTGCTGTCCAACATGATTGAGGATTGCCAGTAATTATGGCATTCCTAAAAGGGACTTACTCTATAGCAGGACTGCCATAATTTCTGGCAGTCCTGTAAGTAAGTCCATTTTAGGACTGTCACAATTTTTGGCAGTCCTAAAGTTGAAATTGCCACGGCACGCAGGCGCGCGACAAACGAATCGCAGGTGTGCGGCACACAAAATGTGCAGCACACGAAGACCAAATTGGCTACGGCACACGGAACGCGAGAGCACGGCGCGTGGAGCGCGGATGCACGACGTGCAAGCGTATGGCAAACTAATCACACAAGCACGCGGCCATAAAATGCGTAGTGTACGGATGCACGGCGTACGGAGCGCGAGAGCACGGCACGCAGGCGCACGGTATCATGCCCCGAGTCGACAAACCGTTCGTCCCCGGTGTTATTATACTGAATCGATCGTCCTCGCTAAGGCGTGATGCCGTACGAGTTTGGAATTGCACTCGTACAAGGCAAGAACGTTACGTTGATTATTATATTGAAATATCAAGTTGAAACTTCACAAATCACATTAGAATATAAGACGCAGTTTAGGAAGATAGAAATATACTTTTCATTCATAGCTTGCAATGAATTGCAAGTCGTAATTACATTGGATGCCGTTGCGGCTACATTGATTGAAACAAAAGAAATATACTCGACAAGCTGCCTGAACTAACACTTGTCGTTCCATACATTCGCCCCTTTATACATAAGCCTTCGATTGAATTGGCTTCAAAATACTTCGTAATAGAAAGAGCTTCAAAATGCCTCCCCACACTTCAGCTTCAATTTAGGGCTCCCGTAGCACCTAGGGAGTTGGGGAAGGGGTTAGCAAAACACAATTGCTAAGTGGACGAAATGAACCCACTCGTCTAAACCGACTCTGATTGTTAAGGAAGGCATGCTATAGTGTTTTTTTCTATTTAGAACTAAATGAATTCAGTTCATATCGATAGCTATCTTTGAAGTAGTAAAGCATACATTGAAGCATAGTAATTTATCACAATTCTTACCACGACCATGCTCGTCCCTGCATAAAATATAGATAATATTTACTACCTGTATAAGACAATAGGTGAGCATGCTCTATCTTATATGCGGTCATTGGTGTTACCACAACTTGGGACTATCTCAACGGTATTTCGGCCCTTTCAGTCTAGGTTGCAAGCCTGACTAACGGTCCCGTAATGCATCAGTGCCGAAGCACGATTACTCATTCCCCCTAGGTCGATTCGATATCGATGCCCCAGATACCGATTCGAGGAAAATCAAACTTGTGCACAAGCTGTCCATGACCATGCCAATACGTGAACAGTTTAATATATGCAAACAGATTTGTATAGCGCAGATAGTCTTGAACGACATTATCATTTCTCCCAACTCATGCAACGATTCATTTTTTCCAAAGCTGTACTTCCGATTTAGCGTCCCATAGGCACCAAATTGTCCGAGGCATCATAAGCCACGATCGACGTTTTATATTATTTTGCAGCACGTGAAATAGTCTATCTTTTAACTAGAACCTTAAACTTTCTCGTTTTGGTGCAAAACTTATATTTTCAGAGTAAATTACTCTAAATCGATACATTTTTTCCAAGTTCTTAACCTTAGTGGATTGGCATGTACTTAACTTGGCATCGTCGATTTGAATAAGTTCGAGGTAAGGGAATTTCGTTTGCGGGACCGAGTAAAAAAAGGGGGCCGAATCATCCACCAAGTACTTTGATCGTGCCGACCGTCGAAGCGCTTCGCAACGTTCAAGCTTTAATTATGCGAGCTCCTGCAATGGCATCAACACTTAGTTAGAATTTTTTCTTTATTCCTTCGCTTCGAAATTCGTAGATTGCATTCAGAAAATGACGCGAAAGCACTTTCATCAAAACCAAGCGGCAAAAGCTCCGAGAAACCATACAGCAGTCCGATCCTGTCGAAGGGACTCTTATATAGAGCTCTCTCGTCGAGATGCAGCCTACTGCATCTAGGACTTATTCCAACAGAAGTCGTTCCATTAGTTGGATCGATTCTCGTAATATTCGTCCAAATCGATTTGATCAATGCCGCAAGGTGTTATCGTTTACCAAGCTCACTATCGAGTCAGATGGCCATCTAAGTTTTTGACCGATCTGACTCGGCACAAGCATATTACGAAGTCTGTCACCTATCGAAAGCGGGGCACTACATAATATACCACTAAGAAAAAAATTTATCCCAAAACTTAAGAACAAGGGTCGGATCTTAAATTAGGCAAACAACAAAGGGTACTTCTCCTTCATCTCCGCCTCTATTTCCCACGTCGACTCTTCAACTGAATGGTTCCACCAAAGCACACGGACTAAGGACATTGATCGATTTCGTAACACCTTCTCCTTACGATCCAAAATTTGAATAGGCTCCTCCGAGTAAGACAAGTCAGTACGTAGCTCCAACTGATCGAAGCTAACCACGTGACTTGGATCGTACACGTATTTTCGAAGTTGTGAAACATGGAAAATATCGTGCACATCACCCAAGGCAGGAGGTAGTGCAATCCGATAAGCAATCGTTGCAACTCGCTCGATGATCTCGAAGGGGCCTACAAATCTCGGGCTCAATTTGGCTTTAACGTCGAACTGCATCACACCACGCATGGACATTACTTTCAGAAACACATGGTCCCGGACAAAAAATTCTAGCGATCGTCGACGAAGATATACGTAGCTCTTTTATCGACTTTGCGCGATACAGAGTCTATCTCGGATCAAACGGACCTTTTCGACGGCCTGCTCCACCAGTTCCGATCCGAGCAGTTATCGCTCTCCGACTTCGTCCCAGCATATTGGAGAAGGACACTTTCTCTCGTAGAGCACTTCATATGGAGCCATCTGAATGCTCGACTGATAACGGTTGTTATACGCAAACTCTGCATGCGGCAAATGTGTATCCCAACTAGTCTTTAAATCAATCGCACACAGACGCAACATATCCTCTAAGATTTGATTTACCCTCTTTGTCTGACCATCTGTCTGGGGGTGGTATGCAGAACTAAAATTTAGTTTGGTCCCCATCACCGCTTGCAGGCTCGTCCAAAAATGCAATAGGAATCGCCTGTCTCTATCCGAAATTATTGTGGCCGGTACCCCATATAGTCGAACAATCTCATCGATATAGATTTGTGCTAACCGATCGATGCTCCATCCTACTTTAATTGCGATGAAGTGAGCCGACTTGGTCAATCTATCAACAATGACCCAAATCGTATCATTTCCCCGCGGCGTCTTCGAAAATCCCATAATGAAATCTATCGAGATGTTGTCCCACTTCCACTCAGGAATGGCAAAGTTCTGCAGCTCTCCGCCTGGCCTTTGGTGTTCTGCCTTCACTTGCTGACACGTCATGCACTGTGACACGAAAGTAGCCACGTCTTTCTTCATGTTGTGCCATCAAAAGTTTGTGCGTAAGTCCTTGTACATCTTGGTGCTTCCAGGATGTAACGAGTACTTCGTATAATGTGCCTCTGTCAGAATTTCTTTTTCTGAGTTCGATAATTTCAGGAATGCAGAGCCTTCCTTTTAGTCGCATTGTCCCGTCTCCGCCTTCCGCAAAGTCAGTCGCCCTTCATGTTGAAATAAGCTCGCACATCTTCTTCAGGAATGAATTATCTTTCTGTGCGGTCTTTATTTTGCTAAACAGGCTCGACCCTAGCTTCAACTGAGCTAGGTGCAGGTATCGATACTCAATTCTGAGTTTGATACCCATTGCTTCAAGGTCTCGCCGTATCTTATTATTTATAGCCAGTGATCCCATAAATATTTTGCTCAGTGCGTCGGCTACAACATTTCCCTTGTCCGACGTATACTCGATCGTTAGCTCGTAATCTTTTATAAGTTCGAGCCAACGTCGCTGTCGTAAGTTGAGTTCTCGTTGCGTAAACAACTATTTTAGACTTTTATGATCTGTGTAGATTCTGCAAGCCACACCATAGAGGTAGTGCCGCCAGAGTTTCAATGCAAACACGATCGCCGCCAATTCTAGGTAATGCGTTGGATAGTTTTTCTCGTGCTGCTTCAACTACCGTGAAGCGTAGGAGATGACTTTATCTCTCAACATGAGTATGCATCCGAGGCCAGTTTTCGATGCGTCGCTGAATATCTGAAAACCTTCTGGACCATCTGAAAGTGCAAGGATGGGAGCTGAGACGAGCCGTTGCTTCAACTCTTGAAAGCTGGATTCACAATCGTTACTCCATTCAAATACTACTCCCTTCTAGGTGAGGCGAGTCAGAGGCGATGCTAGTTTTGAAAAGCTTTGCACGAATCTTCGGTAGTAGCCTGCTAAGCCCAGAAAACTTCGAATCTCGTTAGCCGAGGTAGGTCGTTTCCAATCTACCACCACTTCAATCTTCTTTGGGTCCACCGTGACGCCTTCGGCAAAGATTACATGTCCGAGAAATATCACACTACTCATCCAGAACTCGCATTTACTCCGCTTGGCATATAATTTATTTTCACACAAAGTCTGCAATACCGTCTTCAAGTGTTCTGCATGCTCTTCTCGATTCTTTGAGTAGATAAGGATATCGTCGATGAACACGACTACAAATTTATCGATTTGGGGTCGAAAGACTCGGTTCATCAGATCCATGAAAGCGGCTGAGGCAATCGTCAAATCGAACGACATGATTAGGAATTCATAATGACCATATCGAGTGCAGAAGGCAGACTTCGATACGTCATCAGACTTGATCTTTAACTGATGATAGCCTGAACGAAGATCGATTTTTAAAAATATTGACGCACCTTATAGTTGGTCAAATAAGTCATCGATTCATGGCAAGGGATACTTGTTCCGTACGGTCACCTTGTTGAGTTCACGATAGTCGATACATAGCTATATCGATCCATCCTTCTTTTTCATAAACAGTACGGAGCTCCCCACAGAGAGACGTTAGGGCGAATAAATCTGTGGTCTAGCAACTCTTGTAATTGTACCTTCAGTTCTGTTGGATCCATTCGGTAAGGCACTTTTGATATCGGTCGTGTATCCGGAAAGGTGTCAATGCTGAATTCTATTTCTCCATCCGGCGGCATCCCGGGCATCTCGTTAGGGAAAACTTCGGGGAAATCTGCCACAACATCAGTCTATATTGTGTCTGCAATATCCTTTCTCGTATCTCGAACTGATGCCAAGTATCCCGCACAGCTGGAACGCAACATATGCCTCGCCGAGATTGTCGATACCATCATTGCCGTCTTCGAGACCATACCGCACGAATATGAGAACTCTGTCTCGCCAGGAAGACGAAACACCACTCTCTTCTCCGCACACTCGATTGTTGCATGACAAGCGCCCAACCAATCCATGCCCAGGATTATGTCGTACTCTTTGAGGTCTAGTACGACGGCTTCCAAGGATAGATTTTTTTCTCCGATACAAATATGGCCATTCCTACAAATAAAGTTCGCAGACATATCGACTCCCGATGGAGTGCTAACGTTAATGTTCATATCTAGTGATTGCATGGTTATTTTATTTTCTTTCGCATAATCAGCAGATATAAAACTATGCGTTGTACTCGAATCGAATAGAACCCGAGCATGTATATTTTTGTAGAGTAATATACATGTTACAACAGTATCGGATGCGAATGCCTCATCTCGAGTTAATGCATAAACTCGGCCTTGAGCTCCATGGCGTTGATTCTGCTGGTTCACGGGCACCGGATTTGCGCCTTGTAGTGTAGGCGCTTTATACTAATTCAGAACGTTCCTGGGTGGGTTGTGTTGATTCGGAACATTTCTCGGACAATGTATAACTATATGACCTATCTTGCCACATTTGTAGCAAGTTCTCGTGACACAATCGGTTGTCCGGTGCCTACGCCTACCGCATCTGTTACAGTGTTGTCCGTCAAGGCCCCTGTTATCAAATATGTTCGAATATTTTGATACTCCCGATCCCCCGGCGTCGTTAGGACACTTGTTAAAGTTGTTAGAGACGACTGGCACTGTCCGTTGTGACATACAGCCAAAGATTCGTTCGCTATCAAGAGCCGTATCGTAGGATTATGGTAGGTTTGGCATCTTTGGTTTATGACGTCTCGACGTAGTTCGTCGTTCAGGACTTGTTGGAAGCGTTCGTACCATGCTTCCTTGTTGGACATGAAGGCACCAACAAACTTTGCTAGTTTCGAGAAGCTCTAGTCATAATCGTCGACTGACATATTTCCCTGTCGCAACATCATAAACTCGTCTTCTTTTTTACGACGGACAGCACGAAGAATGTACTGCTCAAGAAAGGTTCTCTTGAACATTTCCCAGGAAATCTTGGTGTTGGGGACGATTTCATAGATTTCATGTTTCTTCGCTGTCCACCAGTCGTATGCTCTGAGAGATAGTTGTACTACCACACAAGTCACCTTCTGGGACCCTTCGATGCAGGGAAGATTAAATAAGTCCTCAATCTCCGCAAGCCATCCCACTATCACATCAGGCTCTGCTCGGCCATTGAACTTCGGTGGGTTCTTCTTATGAAACTCTGATGCTTTGAGCAAAGAAGAAGAGTTCACCCCTTGTGGTCGAACTTCTTCCTCGACTTCTTGATCGTCTTCCTTCTCTTCAGATGCCACGACCGTTGCAATAGTGTTGACTGTCATATTGTTCACTATCTGAGTCAGGACGTCCATCTGCTTCTGCTGCGCATCAAATTGGGCTTTGATTTGCATCTGAAGCTGTTGCTGCTACAGCTCCATCAACTGTAGCATTTTCTCCATCGTCGTCTCGCTAGGGCCATTACTCTTCGAACTTGACGTACTATCCATGGTTTGAGTTGTTGTGCCGGGATTATTGTTATTTTTTTAGTCATTCCTACAAAACAAAGTAAACCCGTTAGTATTTTTCAAAATATCTACGGGCTTACCTGTATGGAACCTTTATTTCATGCAGCATGTCTACGAGCATTCAATCGAGCAATCGCAACGAATATTCCAACAATGAAACATCTTTCGAAAATTTGAAGAAATATAATTGTGCTCTGATACCAATTTGTCATGTTCCGAGTCGACAAACCGTTCGTCCCCGGTGTTATTATGCCGAATCGATTGTCCTTGCTAAGGCGTGATGTCGTACGAATCTGAAATTACACTCGTACAAGACAAGAACGTTATGTTGATTATTATATTTAAACACCAAGTTAAAACTTCACAAATTACATCAGAATATAAAATACATATCGATAGCCATCTTAGAAGTAGTAAAGCATATATTGAAGTATTGATTTATCACAATTCTTACTACGGCCGTGCTCGTCCCTGCATAAAACACAGATAATATTTACTACCTGCATAAGACAATAGGTGAGCACGCTCTATCTTATATGCGGTCATTGGTGTTACCACCACTTGGGACTATCTCAACGGCATTTTGGCCCGTTCAGTCTAGGTTGCAAGCCTGACTGACGGTCCCGCAATGCATCAGTGCCGAAGCACGATTATTCATTCCCCTAGGTCGATTCGATACCGATGCCCCGGATACCGATTCAAAGAAAATAAAACTTCTGCACAAGCTGTCCATGACCATGCCAATGCGTGAACAAATTTAATATATGCAAACAGATTTGTATAGTACGGACAGTATTGAACGGCATTATCATTTCCCCCAACTCATGCAACGATTCATTTTCCCTAAAGTCATACTTCTGATTTAGCATCCCATAGGTACCAAATTGCCCGAGGCATCATAAGCCACGATTGACGTTTCAAATTATTTTGCAGCACGTGAAATAGTCTATCTTTTTACTAGAACCTTAAACTTTCTCGTTTTGGTACAAAACTTACGTTTTGGTGCGAAACTTATATTTTTAGAGTAGATTACTCTAAATCGATACATTTTTTCCGAGTTCTTGACCTTAGTGGATTGGCATGCGTTTAACTTGGCATCGTCGATTTGAATGAGTTCGAGGCAAAGGAATTTCGTTTACGGGACAGAGTAGAAAAGAAGGGGCCGAATCACCCGCCAAGTACTTTGATCGTGCTGACCGTCGAAGCACTTCGTAACGTTCAAGCTTTAGTTACACGAGCTCCTACAATGGCACTAACACTTAGTTAGAATTTCTTCTTTATTCCTTCACTTCAAAATTCGTAGATTGCATTCAGAAAATGATGCGAAAGCACTTTCATCAAAACCAACCGGCAATAGCTCCAAGAAAACCATACAGCTGTCCGGTCCCGTCGAAGGGACTCTTATATAGAGCTCACTCATCGAGACGCAGTCCGCTGCATCTAGGACTTATTCCAACAGAAGTCGTTCCATTAGTTGGATCGATTCTCGTAACATTCGTCTAAATCGATTTGATCGATGCCACAAGGTGTTATCGTTTACCAAGCTCAGCGATTGAGTCAGATGGCCATTTAAGTTCCCGACCGATCTGACTCGGCGCAAGCATATTACGAAGCCCGTCGCCTATCGAAAGCGGGACACTACACGTGGCAGCGAAACGAGCAACACGCGGTTGCACGACACGCAGGCGCGCGACAAACGAATCGTGCGGCCGCAAAATGCGTAATGCACTGAGCGCGATAGCACGGTGCACGGCAAACTAATCCCGCGCACGGTACTGTTCATCGTTTCAGCAGCACCGAAGATGTACAGGAACCCATGAACAAAAAATATCATAACTTCTCCAAAAATAAGTCAAAATCAAGTGGTTCAAAAGCCAAAATTGGGTAGAATTGAATTCCCCACAACTTGGAACCATTTGTTTTCGGAAATACCAAGTTTTGGAGATCAAAACCAAGAAAAATAATAAAAAGTTAAAACTTAGATCTACAAAAATCTATCCATCAAAACCAAAATTTTCAAGTTCTAAAAATGCTTAGAATCATGTAGAGAACGAGACGGAACAATAAAAATAAAGATCTTTCATGAAGCAAGTTGCACTTGCCTAGGGTTTAGTGGGGGAGTAAATGAAGAAGATGGACAAGAAGTAAATAAAAATAAATGAGGAGAGAGAGAGAGAGAGAGAAGTTGGTTTATATACCAACCCTCTCATCTCAAACTAACCCAACCAAACCAATCCAAACCAAGGTGAACCAAACCCAAACTAAACTAAGTCAATATTAAACCAAGAGAGGGCTAAGCGAGACAAATCGAAATACGGGTCACCTGACAAATATCAGAAATTCATACACGTATACTGAAAATACGTATAACGAAAAACGAGAGTAAAATTCTTCTCTAGCGTTAATAGAAATTATAAACATGTCTGTTTTACTTTTTTAAATATATAATTGTTCATGGTTTTGATTATGTTGTTTCCAAAATAGAAACAAAATTTCGAAAATATTGGGATAAAATACCTCTTCTATATTGTTTGGCTTTGATTTTTTATCTGAATATTAAATTAAATATTGTATTCATATTGTTAGACTGTTAGAATTTATTGTACTATGTCGATTCATGAGATGAAGAACATAAATTAAATTATGGAAGCGTACCTGAATCCATTGCTAAGCTTGATGGATCTTGAAGCGGTCGTCCTTTTGTGGGGTTCGATCTTCCAACTTACTACGATCCTTAATGACAAAGATGAATCCAAATTTTTTGTTCCTTTCTTTCTATTGATGGGGATGTAGGAAAAAAAAAAGAAATCTCTCTTTTGGTGGCCGTATAAGTTGGGGACCATAACCCTAATGAATACATATATTTATATGTTTTGATATTTCTAATTTGGCCCCTCATCAAATTAGATTTATCTCCGGTATCTACACATTAATTTTATGACAATTACACCCTTAAGCTAATTTTCCAAATAGACCACTTTAATTTGGCTTAATTATTTAGATAGTCCAACACAATTAATTTTACATGTGTGGTCCATATTATTGAATAATTTCGATAATCTTCCACTGTGCCACATATGTAACCTTATAATTGTGTTAACCTTAGTGAGCTCATAAATTGCTATCTTAATCCTTAGGGTATATCCGGACAATCTCGTCCATTAACCATATCAACATAGGATCAAAGCGGCATTCGTCACATATAGCGTAACTAAACCATCAATGGTCACATATACCAATATAACTAAACGACATAGATCAATCATGGATGCATAGTATAGAAATTACACGCAATGTGATCAATACATGTCTATTTTTAACTGGTCCTCCTTAACTTTAGTGAGATCAAATTCTTTAACATAATAAAACAGAATGAACTGAATTTTCCATATATCTGACCAGATAAATATCCAAAATACTTTAATACATAAATGTGTCCAAAACCAAATAGCACCCAAATACATAAAATACAAACTCCCATTGTATTGCCATATACTTAATTAAGATAACACCCATATGAGCAGTATGCTCATGAAAGACCCTGGGTGATAATGCTTTTGTAAGTGGATCTGCCAACATGGAGTTTGTCCTAATGTGTTATATGGACACCTTTACCATTCTGAATTCTTTTTTTCGCAACTAAAAATTTTATGTCAACATCCTTTGACTTATACAAGTTCTTATTGTTATTAGAATATAGTACTGCTGATTTATTATTACACCATAATTTATGTGGTCTTTCAACACCGTATTGTAGGTGCAACCTTGTGACAAAATTTTGCAACAATATTTCCTGAATAGATGCCCTACAGCATGTTATAAACCTTGTTGTCCTGGTGGAAGAAATTATGAGTGCATGTTTGACACTCATCCAAAATATATCTCCATTAGTCAGCATAACCTGATGTGGATCTCCTGCTGTGTTGGCATCCAACAAAATCGGAGTCGGAATACCTATATGATCTCTAGAATTATTCGATCTCCTACAAAGAGCATATAATTTCTTGTTCTCTATTAATTACTTAAGTAGTTTGGCTGCTACCCAATGATCCATCCATATTTGCTTAAATATCTTTCTAACATCCTAATATGTACGCAATATCCTGACGCGTACATACTTGAACATACATTAGACTCCCTACAACTGATCATAAAGGAAAAATCTATTGTATTTTCTTTATTTTAAGGCTAACCTTAGGGCACTCCTTTAACGAGAGATGTCACCTGGTTTGCATTGAATACTTTAATTAATATACAAAATCAGAAAATTATTCTTACTCCCACTGAACTTGTGATACACACAATCTTTAACAGTGTTCATCTCAAAACCAAACGAGATAATCACTTGAAGTACCTTTGACGAGAAGCTTGCTTGAGTTCATAAATAGATTTTGTCAATTCGTAAACCATATTTTTTGGGTCTTTTGGCATAAAGTTTTCTGGTTGCACCATATAAACTGTTTCATCAATGTTACCATTGACAAATGTCATTTTGACATCCATTTAATGTAATTCAAGATCAAAATGTGCAACATGTGCTGTGATTATTTTAAAGGAGTTTTTCAAAGATACCGAAGAGAAAAAAAATTAAAATCAATCCCAAAATTTTGAGTAAAGTCACTAGTTACAAGACGTACTTTATACATCTCCATATGACCCTTCGAATCTTTCTCGGTTTTAAATGTCCATTTGCAACCAATGGATTTTATACCTTTTGGTAATGGAACAAGTTCTTAAACTTTATTGTCTTGCATGGACTTATACTCCTTATTTATTGTATCAATCCACTTTGAGAACTGGAACTTACCATGGCCTGACGGAAGTTGATTAGATCATCTGTATCCATAGTCTTCCTCACGTTCCTAGAGAAATATGACAATATTATCCGAAATTATATTTCTCCTTTCTCTGGTGGACCATCTTAATATTACCGGTTCTTGAGGTTGTTGAGTTTGTTCCTTAGGAATAATTACCTTATCTTGAATGGGGTGCTGCTACGTTGTCGTTGTTAAGGTATCTCAACAACGACTTATAGAGGTAATTCGACATTGTCTTATTGAGACTCCGAATTCACTTTTTGATCATGACAAGTATAGAATCCTGCACATCGTCAAAAGTGATAGTAGGAATCGTAATTGATTCCTTCTCAAAGACAATGATCCTGACTTTATTTCTCTTCCAAACTCAACATCCTCAAAAAATATTACACTTCTCGTCTCAAAAAATTTCTTAATGTGGGATTGTATAATTATCAACCCCTTGATCTGTAGCATAATTAATAAAGTAGCTGCTTATAATTTAACTTTGGTCTGTCTTCCCATTACACATTCAATATAAACATTAAAGTCTATAAAATCAATGGAATCCAAATCTCATCAAACACAAATCGTTCAACTCTATTTCTAGAGAAGTGACCTAATGATTATGTCATAATGAGGCTAAAAAAATATTGTTAATTTTGCGTTTAGTACCACATGACTTCACTTGCAAGGTTTCATTATAAGATGCAATAGTTTCAACTGAATATAGGTTATCATAAACCTTAAGAGAACTGTTACCAATAATATTTGAATTTAAAGATAGAGTAAACCTATTGTTTCCAAATGAACAATGATAACCAGATTTGTCCAATAATGAAACAAAAACTGAATTTCGTCTAAAAGACGGTATAATAAAAGTGTCTATCAAATCCAAATAATAATCGATTTCTAATAATAACCTAAAATGTACTATTGCTTCCATTTCTACTGAATTGCCGTCACCTACATAGATGTATCTTTCACCATCAATTGACTTTGGTAACTCAGGCAACCTTGCCTAGAACACTAATATGGGTAGTCCCAGTAGAATCTAACTACCATGAGTTTCTTGGTACTAAAGCTAAATTAACCTCAGAAGAGACCAAATTTAGAAATATACTTTTCTTTATATGCCATACGTGGTACTTTGTACATTTCTTCTTTATGTGTTCCGACTTGTCACAAAATAAACAACCTTTAGTTTTATATTGTTGTTTCATTTGAGCTGGACCCTTAGCAACTACTATATTATTTTTCTTTCTTTTTTCTTTTTTTTGCCCTTAAAGCTTATCCCATTAAACATGAAAGTTTTATTTTTATTGGCAGATATTGTAGCAACATTAATGGTAAAGAGATCAAAACAACAAAACAGACATGCTCTAATTAATAACCAAATAATAAAATATAGTCAAACAAATTCAGATAATGGTGAACCCCATCTCAAGATACCTAGTACATCATTAATATCAAGTCTTTGGACAGTGATATTAACTGTAAGTGATACTCTTGGTGTAGTGATCAAACGTTGATAATAAGTCATGTCAAATAATAAGCCTATCTTTGGATCGGATTATTATTCACATGTAAACCATATAATTGTCACACATTTATCACCACAGGTACGTGTGCAATTCGGCCAAGTATTAACCTTCCTTTGGATCGGCTAATATCAGCATGAATGTACACACACAAACATTAAACATCCATCATAAACTATCTACGCAAGAGAGGTCACTTTGGCGACATCTTGTTTCAATTGGTCAATTTAGAATATTGGACAACTATTGCTAGTCATAAAAGGCACAAAAAATTTGAATGTTGACTAAATTTTACAAAACTGAATCATGTCCAAAATCTTATGTACATGCATATTTAAATAAAATAATCATTGATCAACAGATTAGATTCGAGTGAATATATGCATCAAAAGATTACATGAAGTAATCCATAAAGATTATACCAAAATTAGTCTGCTACATCATAAGCATCTGAACCTTCTGCATGATCGAAAATATAAATTTATTGAAAACTAAAATTTTGTTAAACATAAAATTGTTTATATTTGATTCCAAATTATCCTCCAAGTACCTAAGAGTTCATGTTGGACATCTGAGAATGCCAAAACATCATGAAACAACTATTTCACCATGAATCCAATACTCCAAATCACATAAATATTAATCCATAGAAATCAAAGACACTTTAGGATTTCTTTAATATGAATTTCTCCATGGTTCCAACCAAATATATAAAACTTTACCGAATACCACATCATAATCTGAACTTTAGAAGAAAATTTAATAAAAGATTACATTAACAGATTATGCTGGAAATATGCATATCAATAACATATATAATTCCTTAGAGCCCGGATGGAAGAAGAATTAAACACTTTATATACAAAAAAAAAAATTATTCATTCTCTTCCAGTACCCCCTTTATTTTATTATTTTTTTTAATAAAGCCGTGGTCTTATTTTCGAAGGAGAAGAAAAAGAAATCCATAACATGTTCATGTCTTCGCAGCATAGTTATTCTGAAATTACAACTTTGTTTAACTCCAACATAGATGAAAACAAATATATGGCAAAAAATAAATATACACTAACATATAAATTTATGTTATACAGAGAAGTTTTTCCAACTCTATTTGAAAAATATGGCATAAAAATAGCCAACAAAAGAAATCCATCAAACTATCTATATAACATGGAAGCAACTTAGAGCATCTCCAATCCTATTGTCTTGTTAAGTGTTGTGAGTCTTAGGTGGCTCCTATGTGGCATGAGCAACAAGACAATGTCTTGTTTATGTGGCAAAATTATATCTCAAAAGACAATGAGATAGAAAAACTCTCTCCAATGCAAAAGTATTGAGGAGACAATAAATTTTTTTTTTCCAACTTTCAATGCAACTCCTCCACTTCTTCAACTTTTTTATAAATATTTCTATTCATAATTGATGATGTGGAGACAAAGTCATTGTGAAGTGCATTGTCTAGATCTAGACAACCAAATTCACATTCTCCTTGCCATGTCATTGCCATGTCAACTTCATGTTTTATTCTACATTTGCATTGGAGAAGAATTTTTGGAATGAAAGTTTGTCAATCCTATGTGGCAACCATTTTTTCTAAACTCACAATAGGGTTGGAGATGCTCTTATGCCTTTGGGTGGGTGGGTGACACTGAACATAAATGATTTCAAAAGAACTCATCATTAGCATATGTGAGTAGACAGATTGATATATCAATCCCATGAAGAAAAAATATTACATGAGCAACTAAGACCAAGTTCCAATAATGATGAGCCTTTTCCGAATCGGCTCGGCAAGGAAGAAGCTGTATTATATAGATTACCACCTATGGTTTGCCTAAATCCTAGCCGCATTAACCAAAACACCCATTCCAAAAAAAAAAATTGGGGACAATTCCAAAAACTGATGCCATTAATAGAATGTCAGAAGAAGAAAAAAAATCCGAAACATCCATATTTCAATGCGGAAAGGCCGAAAACAAGTAAAATATTATAAAACCGTTGGATCACGTAAACTTTGATCAAACAATCAGAACCATAAATAAAATTAGATGAAACGATGTAGGGTTCTTGAAAATCAACAAAAAATTAATTCTGAAACTTCGATCTCATAAATCAGACAGAGAGGCTCTGATACCACTTGTTAGAATTTATTGTACTCTGTCGATTCATGAGATGAAGAACATAAATTAAATTGCGGAAGCGTACCTGAATCCATTGCTAGGCTTGATGGATCTTGAAGCGGTCGTCCTTTTGTGGGGTTCGATCTTCCAACTTGCTACGACCATTAATGACAAAGATGAATCCAAATTTTTTGTCCCTCTCTTTCTGTTGATGGGGATGCAGAAAAAAAAACCCTCTCTTTTGGTGGCCGTATAAGTTGGGGACCATAACCCTAATGAATATATATATATTTATATGTTTTGATATTTCTAATTTGGCCCATCATCAAATTAGATTTATCTTCGGTATCTACACATTAATTCCATGACAATAACACCATTAAGCCAATTTTCCAAATAGACCACTTTAATTTGGCTTAATTATTTAGATAGCCCAACACAATTAATTTTACATGTGTGGTCCATATTATTGAATAATTCCAACATAGACGACTTTAATGACAATATGAACATTGATCTAAGTAACTTAAAAGTATAAACTAGAGATGTTCTAGATTCTTTAATTACTTTGTATGAAAAAAGAGTTGTATCGGCCTGATCCGGTTATACAATCGTTCAAGTCGGTAATAGCATCTCCGATTTTATGTCTAAATTATCACATGTTAAGAGTGTACTGCAAAGGAAGAAACAAAAACAATATTCCCTACCAACTTAATAATTGTCGTTATATTTAAATTCTTATGAAGAATATGAAGATGAATCTGCATCTTATTTTTCTATTTTAGAATGGTGAAAAAGATACGAAAAAAATGCATCATTTACTTTCTTCTATAGCATGTGATATACTAATGGTCCCGGTGTCCACGGTAGCATCGGAATCCTGTTTTTGTGTAGGTTCAAATATGTCAAGCAAGAAGAGGAGCATGATGCTGCCAGATACTTTTGAAACTTGCGTCTGCGTTTAAAATTGGATTCGTGCGAAAAAATGAACTCAAAACTCAAGAGATGAAAGTGTAGACATCATTGAATTGGACTTTCAGTCTCTTACTTTGGAGGACACTATTGAAGGAGGAGCTGAGCAATAAACTTGGACGAAAGCGGAAGTCGGACGACAGAAAAGAAAAAAAGAGACTTGTACATTTTTTTTTACAAATTTTATGAAAATAAAAAAAAATCAATTTGCAACTTGTACATTTTATTACAAATTTTTTGAAAAGAAGACTTGTACATTAAATTCTATTGACATTAATAAAAAAAATTGTCAACTTTTTTATTCTCAAATCTTTTTAGTTAATGTTATAGCAAAATTAAATTAGAATAAGTTGTTGTTTTTTTCAACTTTCTCATTTTTTTTGGTAGTTAACATATTTAAATTATAATAACATTTGTTTTTATTCTCAACTTTCTCCTTTTTTTCAATTTTTTTTTCCGGACCCTATTATGAACCAGTCCGAGTCCGGCCCAATCCCGGTTCAGATCTGCCCACCCAGACCGGGTCATGTGTCAAGACTGGATTTGTTATTTTTCTTCCTGGACCGGGCCCGTCCGTTCGCTTCTCCATCCGGATTGGACCCAACCCGTCAAGAACCCGGTTAAATCCGATTGCCGTGGGCCGTCCGCCGCCCGGACCGGCCCATCTATCACCTTGAACACAAGAACAAAAATAGGGTGCGAGGAAAACTCGGAGTGCGCTACTCCGATGCTTAAATTAGAACAATATCGTTTATGTAAATAAAGTGGACGATAGCAAAGTTTTGGGGTGTTGGGGGGGGGGGGGGGGGGGGGGGGGGGGGGTGGGGGGGGGGGGGGGGGGTGGTGTAATGGCCAATCAATTCAATTCTCGAGCCGCACTCATGTTCTCAAAGTTGAGTTCATGTCCAGGTCGAGTCATGTGAGGTTTGAGTCTAGCATAGCATGTTGGATTTTGGTCAATGTCTGAGTTGGATTCTGGTTGAGTTCGGAACCGGGTTGGATCGATCATGAGATTTCGATTTAGTCTTGCATCAGTAGAAATATCCATAGTTGGCCTGCTGATCATGCCTAATTAGAGACGTGTATTTTAGGTGACAATGTCCACCAAATCTTTACTAATTACTATTGCTTGAAAACATTTCAAAAAACGGATCATATAATTCTTATATCCTCAAGTAATTAAATTTTCTTCCGAATGTATACCCCTAGTGTAAAAAAAAATATCCTAAAAATCTTATAACTACATGAACATATATCTAAAATTCTCTAAACATATCTATAAGAAATCCAAATTAAAATCTACTCAATATTTAAATCATATTAAAACTAACTACATAGAAATCCAAATTAAAATATACTCAATATTCAAATTATATTTAAACTAACTATATAGTATTATCAAAACAAATTAAAATGTATTCAATATTTAAATTATATTTAAACTAACTTCATATATATATATATATATATATATATATATATATATATATATATATATATATATATATATATATAAACTATTTTAATATAACTAAAAAATCATCTACTTTTTCAATAGTATTTAAAAAATATTTCTTTTTTGCACGTAAACAATGGCTAGTATATACTAGTCACTAGTCACTAGTCACGTTCATGTACGTTGAACGTACAAAAAGTATATAGTATTATTGGAAAATTAAACAAAAATTTAAATTATATAAAAATATTTTAAATATGATATGAATATACTTTAATTAGAATTCTTTTTATAGATATTTTTTAGAACTTTAGATATGTGTCTAGTTAGTTGAATATATTTTAGAATTTGTTATATGTTCATCTAGTCGAAGAAGTTTAGATTTCTTTTTTCTTAACTAGATGAGAAATAAATATGGTATCTATTTCTTATTTCTTATATTAATTAAAGAAGGATACACATAAGATTTAGACGGCTCTTTTATTTTTTTCAAATTAGTAGAGATATAATTGTTCCGACCCGTGCATGTGACGCACGCGCGCGAGACACGAGGAGGCGGCGACGTATCTTGACCAAACTTTCCAAAATAAACGGAGTCCTACTCGTACACGGAAAAAAAAAAAAAAAAAACCATCCAATCCATATATATTCACTGATTCCTCCTCATCTCATCTTTATTTTCCTAGTTTGCTTTCTTCTTCTTCCTTCTGTCATTAGAGTTTTTCCTGCAGCAGCAGCAGCAATGGCTTCTTCCTCCTCCACCCTCAACAGATGGCTGAGGCCAGAGGTGCGTTACGTACCATCCCCTCTCTTTTGCATATATATGGTCGTGACACATATACGACTTTCACTTCTTTGACGTGTTGATGATGATAATATGGCTACTTCTTGACCAAACTTTTATATTGTTGGATGAATGATCCATGGATCATATATGTCGATTAATATTGCTGTTATATATAATATATATATACTCTTCTGTCGATTTAATCCGTATATATATGGTTGTGGTTATGTTTATTTTTAGAATAAATCTTTGATAGTTCGTCATAACTCCGTGGGTTTATGGTTAGGTTTTCTTTTTCTTTTCTTTTTAACGCCACCTAGGGTTTATGGCACCGTGTCCGTGTTAGGGTCTGCTTGGTAACGGTGTTTTCACCTGTTTTGGGGTGTTTTTGAACCAACCGTCCCCTGCTTGTTAATTTTTTTGAGGCACTGGTTTTGGTCGGCTAAAAAATCTCCCAAAACAGGTGTAATGTATTTTTGTGTGGCTTTATAAACACCCCCAATCGGTGGATTTTCAGCGGCTCTATTTTTTTTATTCCATTTATATCCTCACAAAAATATATATAATTATAACTAATGATACCCTTCCCTATTTAATTTATTCGCGTAAAAAACTTTCAGAACCGCTCGTTAGTGAATTACCAAGCATGGATTGGGCTGGTTTAAAAGCCGCTACTTAAAAACCATCAAAAATCGGACCCCTCATAACCGCTCATAACCAGTACTCTAAAAACACCTCATAACCGCTATCCCTACAATTGCCAAGCAGACCCTTAGAGATCGTGGAGCTTTGATCAGATTCCGTAGTAATTAATCCCCGTCCCAGTTCACCGTACAAATGGGTATTTCCGTAGTTATGGTGAAGCCTGTCGTTCGTAACTCTCTTGAAATAATAAGAACAACGTTAAATCTTGTATATTTGTGATTGCTGTTATTCACCGTTTGTACCGCCAAGGGCGGACGCGGAAATTTAGGAGAGGGAGGATCATACCATCAAAGACAATTAGTCTTTGAGTAGTTGCAGTTGGAGGAGAGTTCGGGTACGAGGAGAACTAAGAAGTCTCGGAGGAGACGAATCACAAATAGAGGTTTTATTTTTTCGTGGCGAATAAAATCAGCACGTGACTATCATAAAATAAATAAATTCATTTTATGACGAGGGGAGACTTGATGATGATGATGACACATTGATAAGATTTAGGTCGATTTTTTTTTAAACGATTTAATTTATATTCTTAAACAATTTTATTTTGAATAAAGGACATCTTGGTTGTTTGGCTGGTGGATTGGTCAAAGAAATGGACAACAATGACCATCTATGTGCAAGATTAAAAACTTGGAGGATAATCTGCAAAGGGACATAATGTTAGGGGGTTTACTTCAAATTAACCTTTTATTCCTTTGGGTTGTTGATTCATGATTTTGCCCCTTCTTCTTTGATCCTTTATGGCATAACACTACTTTCATATTTTTGTTTGGAATGATAACTGTGTTCTACCCATCAAATATTGAGTTTACATCCATCTTGCATGGTATAAGGATATGGACACGATATTGGTACGGGATACAAACATTTTCAAAAAGGTACAAAGGTACCTATGTTGAACAAATACAGGCACGGGTTCGAACGCGACACGGATATAGACACCATTTTGCCGTGTCCGTGCAACATACTTTACGTTCTTTTCCTATAGAGAAGCTGATATATCTAGTCCTGCTTGCCGGTTGTTCTTTTCTTAAACCTCGTACAGGAATAACTTCACTTCTTCCACCTTGATAGAGATCCCGGACCTATTTTCCACGGGACAAGTGTTCATCGACTCCGAATTTAGGATTACTTAGGATTATTTGTTTATTTATCTATTGAATTTCCATCTGGTTGGGCCTTGTTTTTGTTCAAGTAGGATTTTACTATTTATATTAGGATTAGGGATTACTGAATATAGTTTTCTGCTTCCTACAAAATATATATGAGGCTGCTTGAAACTTTTCATTCAATGAATGATATTTTGAGTTGATTGAGTTTGCGGGTGAGAGACCGAGTTCATAAACCCATATTTTCGGGGAAGGACAAGACTCAACGGATCCTAAATTAGGTTGTCAGGACATTCAGTGGATTCACAATTAATAATCTAGTAAGCAATAATAAATCTAAAAAGATGCAAGTCCTAGGAAAATACTCAAAATAATCGAATAGCAACGAAAAATAAAAGAACAAAATTTACCCAAATAGTGTAAATATGTCTGATGTGTCAGAACGATCCAAAACAAGAACAATGTAAATCTTCGTCAGATGATGAACCTCCATTCCACAAGAATCCAAAGAACTCTCGCACGAATCCTTCGCAGAGAAGTCGAACACAATGAATGATGGTTAATTCTGGACTGGAATGGCTGATTCGACTTTTGATGAATTAGATGATGATGGACTAATGATCACGAGAAGAGTGCAACAGCGTGAAGACGAATAAAGATGGAAACTAGGGTTTATATTGATCGGTTTCTCACCATCAACAATATACTCTCTAATTATCAAATTTCATTCAAACATTAAATGAATAAGAACTTTACAAGGGCCTCATATTTATAGGCAACAAAAACCCTATTCCTAATTTAGGTATCCATTTATTCTTGTCCTGTTCCGCACCTATAATTAAAACTAATCTGTCGGCTCCACACGTATTTTCTCAAAGAATTACTAGTATATTTCATCCTGTTACTGATACATGCTTAGCAATTTTCTTCCCGAAGAGGCTTGTTGTCTGTATGTTGTATAGTTAATACATTGCCCAAATATTTATACTATTTTGATGTGAGTTCTAATGTGCCAATTCTCTTTGGTTTTGTAGGTGTATCCGCTCTTTTTAGCTGTTGGAACAGCCGTAGGTATCTGTGGATTTCAACTGATAAGGAACATCTCCTCTAACCCTGAAGTGAGGTACAAATAGTATAAATATTAATTTCTTTAATTATGCATTTTGTGGATAGTTATGAAGTTCTAAACAGTTTTTGGAAGGACCCATCTCTACAGAAATGTTAACTTTTATATATCTTGAATGTTTTTGGCACGAACGGAACCATGCCAAATTGCTTTCAGTTATGTTTTTTGTCAATTTGGATCCTAGACATGGGCGTAGCGTATTTGATATAAGCATCATGATTCATGATCATACCCAAATGAGTATCATGATTGTATCGGATGTGAGTATCATGGAAGTGTCTTGTTGGATACAGATATGGTCTTTTTGAATGATGCAACCAAGGGCGGACCAGCCCACCCCATTTTTTTTTTTTTTCATATGTAACTTTTTTTTTTGGTATTTTTTTGTGAGTCAGTCTATACCTAGCCCACCCTAATCCACTCCAGCCCAACCAAGCTTTGGTTTCTGGTTCCGCCCTTGATCGCAACTAGCTAAGATGGCTTCTCCTGAATATCTTTATAGTTGAGAGCTAGCAAGGACATATACTCCAAAAGAGGTGCCATATCCATCATATTTTGTTAGTGACGAATATGTGTCAGACATGACATATACACTCCATACATGGATATGACACTCAGTCCAAATTACACTATGATCATTGTTGTCAGAGGGTGAAAGCAGCATAGGCACAAAGTGCAAAAGTGAGGCATGCCCACGACAAATCAAGAACATATGATAAAAACTAAAAAAATAAGTCACACCTTGGAGCAAAGCAAGGTGTATAATAATAAGAAAACACGTTCTCGACCTCCAAATTGTTTTGTGTTACTTTGTTCCAGGTCGACTTGTTCACAACAAAGCAATGAAGCTTTAACAGCGCTTGAATCCTCAATAGGGAAGGTTGTTGGTGCTAATGGGTCCTTTAATAAGGTTGTACTTGTTCAAAACAAAAGCAAGGCACACGTCTGGCTAAAGCTAGGCACAAACTCTGTTAGTGATAAGCTTTTGCCTACGCGTAATACAAATCACTGGTCATCGAGTTCGTCCAACACTAATAGAAGGACGGGGCTGTGAACGCCAATGAGTTAAAGCAAGAGGTAGGGAGCCCACTCCGGGGTGACTGAAGGGAAGTAAGCCCGCAGGAAGCACTATGGAGGTGTGAGGTAAGGCAAAATATGGAGTAAAGCCGTAAGGAAGGAGGTGATGTCGACTTAGAAGCAAGACATGCTCCTTTTTGTTTTAATTCTTTTGCGGATGCTGTCAGTTCAGACAGCAGCAGCAACAGTGACTCGGTTCCGAGACCTGGGAACCTTGATTGAACTAAAGAACCAAAATTTATTTACAATTCTTTTTACTTAGGTTATGAAGCGGTTTCAACTTCAAGATCGTAGAGAAGATAGACTTTGTGCACACTCACTACTGTGATTGGGTAGCCTGCTCCATCCACTCACTAGAAATAGGATCTACACTCACTAGGAATAGAATCTATCGCATACCCTTTATCAAAGGGGGAGAGGTATCCAAATATCACATATGCTATTTGTCCCGATCCGGCTCTTGAAGGCCCACCATTGGTTCCTGATTCGCATCCAACTATTCCAAATGCCAACATAGGATCAGTATCGCAACTATATCGTACTTGTGTCGATGAAATATTAGTTGAGATGGTATCAAGTATTGAGGGTGCACTATCAATGTGCATTGGTGGTCAACATTGTAGTACAAAAATTTGAAAAAACTGAGTAGTGCGTGAAAGTCGGTATAACAAACTTCAAATGAGAAATCCAACAATGTATACTGAACCTTACTACCTTGTTACATTCATAAGTCACCTAGATCATATTCCAATTCACAAGGTCTAACAAGAATAGTTATTCAAAATGGAACACGCTGCGGGATGAATTATTCCTAATGTGCATCAAGTATACTCATAGCATATTGCATCTGTGTGTGTGTATATAATATTTGAAAGATGAGAAAATTTTCAAATAGCAGTCTTTTTTCTTGATTTAACAAAATAACAAAGTTAAATATTTTATTTAGTAAACTAGGGCAACTTATCGCTACATCGCCATGAACCAAACCAAAAGAGGTTCTGTTTGCATCTAGGTAATGAACCCAACCCAACCCCTAATATGTTTCTATTCAAAATTGACAAATACTGTACATCAACATTATTCTTTAGGAAATTTTCCTAAGGCCCCAAAATTGACTTTAAACTGATTGTTCTTGGAAAAGTTCGCGACAAATTAATTGTGCAGAGTTATGCGTCGTGTCAAGAGCGGGTGATACTCGTTTCAAAAGAGGATATGTCCGGATACTTACAAAAGGAAGATGGGCATTCCATTATTTGATGGGTTGATACCGTCGAGGAAATCCTTGATTGGTGTCTTAATATGGAGCATGCTTTCAATTATTTGGATATCGCTCAAAGGTTCCAAGTTCAATTTGGTGCACACCGACCCAAAGGAATGTTAGAGTTAATCTTGTTTTTATTTATTCTGTTAATTGGTTAGGTTGTTTAGATTGTCTGTTAATTGGTTAAGTTGTTTAGGTTGTTTTGGTAGATGGTTAAGTTGGTTTTTGTTTGTTAAAACAACTATGGATTTGTTTTTATCTTTTGTTACATGGTCAGCTATATATATAGCTGTAATTTCCTTCAATAAGAATCAACCAAGTCTATTAAGTTTACCACAAAACTTGTGTTCTGTTCTTTCACTTCTGGGCTGTTTACAACATTTGGTATCAGAGCGTCAGGTAGAAGAACAGTGAAGCTATGGAGTCGTTGAAGATCACTTTCCAATACCCAATGCTCACGAAGAGCAACTATGGAGCATGGACGATCAAGATGAAGGTGTTTATGCAAGCCCAAGGAGTATGGGACGCCATTGCACCTACCGACCCGACGACGACCGTTGAAACCAAGAAAGATAGGATGGCCCTTTCTATCATCTATAAAGGGATCCCGGAGGAGACGCTGCTTCTAATGGCCGAAAAGGAGACAGCTAAAGAGGCATGGGAGATGCTACAGACAATGCACATGGGCGCCGAGCGCGTTCGGGAGGCGAAGGTCCAAACTTTAAAGAATGAGTTTGAGACTCTCCGCATGAAGGAGGCAAAGACGATTGACGACTTTCCATGAAGTTGACGACTGTCGTCAACAAGATCCGTGCATTGGGAGACAAGGTAGACGAGACCTATGTCGTGAAGAGATTCCTCCGGATCGTGTCGTCGAAGTTGATCGTGTCATCGAAGTTCCTACAGATCGTATCAACGATCGAGCAGTTTTGTGACCTCAAAACGAAGACCTTAGAGGAGCTCATCGGCCGTCTAAAAACACATGAAGAACGGTTGCGCGGTACTGGTGACAACGATGAGGAGCAAGTCCTGTTGTCCAGAGCCGAGTGGAAGGTGCGGGACACAAAAGCATCAGGCGAAGGATCTGATGGTGAATGGCGACATGGTAACAACACTCGAGGCCGTGGTCATAGTCGTGGGCGTGGCCGAAGTCATGGACGAAGCAATGGCGATCGCAATGTCGACCGTGAAACCAATCTCAACCACCGTGGAAGAAGGTTCGACAAGACTGAGGTACAATGCTATAATTGCCAAAATTATGGGCACTTCGCCTCTGAATGTCGTTTTAACAAAGAGGAAAGGACATAGTCGAGAAAGTAGAAGATGATGAACTAATGCTGCTCATGGCCATGCTTCATGAAGAGGAGGCGAAGATCCATGAAGAGAAGGAGTGGAATTGGGACTCGACGCCAGGTGACTGTCCTACCTCGGTAAACTTAATAGACTGACGGGAAATAGACTTGGTTGATTCTTATTGAAGGAAATGACAGCTATATATATAGACTTGGTTGATTCTTATTGAAGGAAATGACAGCTATATATATAGCTGACCATGTAACAAAAGATAAAAATAAATCCATAGTTGTTTTAACAAACAAAAACCAACTTAACCATCTACCAAAACAACCTAAACAACTTAACCAATTACCAGACAATCTAAACAACCTAACCAATTAACAGAATAAATAAAAACAAGATTAACTCTAACAATCACTCCCTTAATCTTGTTGCACCCGGATCTTCTTGCACATCTTTTGCTTCTGTGACACCCAGCTAATGATGTTGCCTTGATGCTTGTTCTCGACTGAGGATGGAACTGCCACATTACCAACTTCACCCATATATGTTGTAGACCTATGCTCACTACTAGAGTCATACTTCTTCCCGTCAGTCTCGCTCTCGGAGGACACAACCATGACGTACTTCTCCTTATCAATCCTCAGAGCATTCCTCCCGCATCCGGATGGGAAGTGCCGGACTGCCGACACTCTTCTCCTCTTCGGAGGGGCGTACGCCCTCGAACCTTTCTTCGGTAGGCCCAGACTTAGGCCCAGACTCTCCGCCGGAGAAGCAAAAGATTTCTCCGGTTCCGCAAACTGCTCATCAACCCCGTTCTTCCCATTCTCTTCGGATCCTTTTTTGATCTCCATTAATCGTGACCCACTCCTCCTAGGCGAAGAAAGGTCATCTTCGGGCTCCACCTTCACTTCTCGCAACAGAGATGGTTCAGAAGTCGCGTCTTTCACCCAGCTTCCTATATGTTGTAGACCTATGCTCACTACTAGAGTCATACTTCTTCCCGTCAGTCTCGCTCTCGGAGGACACAGCCATGACGTACTTCTCCTTATCAATCCTCGGAGCATTCCTCCTGCATCCGGATGGGAAGTGCCGGACTGCCGACACTCTTCTCCTCTTTGGAGGGGCGTACGCCCTCGAACCTTTCTTCGGTAGGCCCAGACTTAGGCCCAGACTCTCCGCCGGAGAAGCAAAAGATTTCTCCGGTTCCGCAAACTGCTCATCAACTCCGTTCTGCCCATTCTCTTCGGATCCTTTTTCGATCTCCATTAATCGTGACCCACTCCTCCTAGGCGAAGAAAGGTCATCTTCGGGCTCCACCTTCACTTCTCGCAACAGAGATGGTTCAGAAGTCGTGTCTTTCATCCAGCTTCCCCCGTCGTCGTTGATGAAGTGGTAGAACTTCCGAGACCGTATTGCCTCGAGCCTCCTCATCCGCTTCTGGTCGTCCAGCCACTCCAGGACGTCCTTGATGGCGGCCTCCACCTTGCCCAGCTTGTTCTTGTCGAGCTTGTCCTTGTCGGCCTGTGGAACATCCTCATCGTCGGAGTCTTCGACGTGGACGGGCTTCTGCCAGGGGTCCTCGTTGACGATGACGACGCCGGTGCCGACGGGGTTGCCATTTTCTTCATCTCCTGTGTTGCCATCCTCCTCAAGTAGCATGGTGAATATGTTCTCCGAGGTAGGACAGTCACCTGGCGTCGAGTCCCAATTCCACTCCTCTTCATGGATCTTCGCCTCCTCTTCATGAAGCATGGCCATGAGCAGCATTGGTTCAGTGCTACAATTGCCAAAATTATGGGCACTTTTTCTCTGAATGTCGTTTTAACAAAGAGGAGAAGAGTGTCGGCAGTCCGGCACTTCCCATCCGGATGTGGGAGGAATGCTCTGAGGATTGATAAGGAGAAGTACGTCATGGCTGTGTCCTCCGAGAGCGAGACTGACGGGAAGAAGTATGACTCTAGTAGTGAGCATAGGTCTACAACATATATGGGTGAAGTTGGTAATGTGGCAGTTCCATCCTCAGTCGAGAACAAGCATCAAGGCAACATCATTAGCTGGGTGTCACAGAAGCAAAAGATGCGCGAGAAGATCCGGGTGCAACAAGATTAAGGGAGTGATTGTTAGAGTTAATCTTGTTTTTATTTATTCTGTTAGTTGGTTAGGTTGTTTAGATTGTCTGGTAATTGGTTAAGTTGTTTAGGTTGTTTTGGTAGATGATTTTTGTTTGTTAAAACAACTATGGATTTGTTTTTATCTTTTGTTACATGGTCAGCTATATATATAGCTGTCATTTCCTTCAATAAGAATCAACCAAGTCTATTAAGTTTACCACAAAACTTGTGTTCTGTTCTTTCACTTCTGGACTGTTTACAACATTTGGTATCAGAGACTGACGGAAAGAAGTATGACTCTAGTAGTGAGCATAGGTCTACAACATATATGGGTAAAGTTGGTAATGTGGCAGTTCCATCCTCAGTCGAGAACAAGCATCAAGGCAACATCATTAGCTGGGTGTCACAGAAGCAAAAGATGCACGAGAAGATCCAGGTGCAACGAGATTAAGGGAGTGATTGTTAGAGTTAATCTTGTTTTTATTTATTTTGTTAATTGGTTAGGTTGTTTAGATTGTCTGGTAATTTGTTAAGTTGTTTAGATTGTTTTGGCAGATGGTTAAGTTGGTTTTTGTTTGTTAAAACAACTATGGATTTGTTTTTATCTTTTGTTACATGGTCAGCTATATATATAGCTGTCATTTCCTTCAATAAGAATCAACCAAGTCTATTAAGTTTACCACAAAACTTGTGTTATGTTCTTTCACTTCTGGGCTGTTTACAACATTTGGTATCAGAGCGCCAGGTAGAAGAACAGTGAAGCTATGGAGTCGTTGAAGATCACTTTCCAATACCCAATGCTCACGAAGAGCAACTATGGAGCATGGGCGATCAAGATGAATGTGTTTATGCAAGCCCAAGGAGTATGGGACGCCATTGCACCTACCGACCCGACGACGACCGTTGAAACCAAGAAAGATAAGATGGCCCTTTCTGTCATCTATCAAGGGATCCCGGAGGAGACGCTGCTTCTAATGGCGGAAAAGGAGACGGCTAAAGAGACATGGGAGATGCTACGAACAATGCACATGGGCGCCGAGCGCGTCCGGGAGGTGAAGGTCCAAACTTTAAAGAATGAGTTTGAGACTCTCCGCATGAAGGAGGCAGAGACGATTGACGACTTTGCCATGAAGTTGACGACTGTCGTCAACAAGATCCGTGCCTTGGGAGACAAGGTAGACGAGACCTATGTCGTGAAGAGATTCCTCCGGGTCGTGAAGAGATTCCTCCGGGTCGTGTCGTCGAAGTTCCTACAGATCGTATCAACGATCGAGCAGTTTTGTGACCTCAAAACGATGACCTTAGAGGAGCTCATCGGCCGTCTAAAAACACACGAAGAACGGTTGCGCGGTACTGGTGACAACGATGAGGAGCAAGTCCTGTTGTCCAGAGCCGAGTGGAAGGCGCGGGACACAAAAGCATCAGGCGAAGGATCTGATGGTGAATGGCGACATGGTAACAACACTCGAGGTCGTGGTCATAGTCGTGAGCGTGGCCGAAGTCATGGACGAAGCAATGGCGATCACAATGTCGACCACGAAACCAATCTCAACCACCGTGGAAGAAGGTTCGACAAGACTGAGGTACAGTGCTACAATTGCCAAAATTATGGGCACTTTGCCTCTGAATGTCGTTTTAACAAAGAGAAAAGGGCTCACATAGTCGAGAAAGTAGAAGATGATGAACCAATGCTGCTCATGGCCATGCTTCATGAAGAGGAGGCGAAGATCCATGAAGAGAAGGAGTGGAATTGGGACTCGACGCCAGGTGACTGTCCTACCTCGGAGAACATATTCACCATGCTACTTGAGGAGGATGGCAACACAGGAGATGAAGAAAATGGCAACCCCGTCGGCACCGGCGTCGTCATCGTCAACGAGGACCCCTGGCAGAAGCCCGTCCACGTCGAAGACTCCGACGATGAGGATGTTCCACAGGCCGACGAGGACAAGCTCGACAAGGACAAGGTGGACAAGGTGGAGGCCGCCATCAAGGACGTCCTGGAGTGGCTGGACGATCAGAAGCAGATGAGGAGGCTCGAGGCAATACGGTCTCGGAAGTTCTACCACTTCATCAACGACGACGGGGGAAGCTGGGTGAAAGACGCGACTTCTGAACCATCTCTGTTGCGAGAAGTGAAGGTGGAGCCCAAAGATGACCTTTCTTCGCCTAGGAGGAGTGGGTCACGATTAATGGAGATCGAAAAAGGAACCGAAGAGAATGGGGAGAACGGGGTTGATGAGCAGTTTGCGGAATCGAAGAAATCTTTTGCTTCTCCGGCGGAGAGTCTGGGCCTAAGTCTGGGCCTACCGAAGAAAGGTTCGAGGGCGTACGCCCCTCCAAAGAGGAGAAGAGTGTCGGCAGTCCGGCACTTTCCATCCGGATGCGGGAGGAATGCTCTGAGGATTGATAAGGAGAAGTACGTCATGGCTGTGTCCTCCGAGAGCGAGACTGACGGGAAGAAGTACTACTCTAGTAGTGAGCATAGGTCTACAACATATATGGGTGAAGTTGGTAATGTGGCAGTTCCATCCTCAGTCGAGAACAAGCATCAAGGCAACATCATTAGCTGGGTGTCACAGAAGCAAAAGATGCGCGAGAAGATCCGGGTGCAACAAGATTAAGGGAGTGATTGTTAGAGTTAATCTTGTTTTTATTTATTCTGTTAGTTGGTTAGGTTGTTTAGATTGTCTGTTAATTGGTTAAGTTGTTTAGGTTGTTTTGGTAGATGGTTAAGTTAGTTTTTGTTTGTTAAAACAACTATGGATTTGTTTTTATCTTTTGTTACATGATCAGCTATATATATAGCTGTCATTTCCTTCAATAAGAATCAACCAGGTCTATTAAGTTTACCACAAAACTTGTGTTCTGTTCTTTCACTTCTTGGCTGTTTACAACAAGGAAAAGCCTTGTCATGGTGGGACAAAGAGCAAAATTTTCGTGCATTCCCACAGAAAAAATGCATGTAGATCCGTGGAAAAAAGATGCATAGAAAGATAGGAATCTCCATAGATTCGGTATCGTCCGTGGACTATAAAACGCGCTCGTGGACTCGAGCATAGCACATGGCGATGCTTCGGTCTCGTTAGTTATCTATTACCTGGCATGTCTCGGTGGTGCCCAATCCTCCGCCTTCCAGCACTTCAACAATAGTGTAGTATCCTCACTATGCATCATTTTGAGTGAATATTTAGGTTTGTTTGGACTTTAAATTATTTAGATTTAGGTAGGAGTGAATAAATTGAGATGTAATCTTTCTATTTTAGGACTTTAAATTATTTAGATTTGTTGCTTATAAAAGAGATTGTATCAACATAAAAAGAGGTGAGATGATATAATTTGCTATACTATAGAAAATTACATTCATCTTTTAAGACAATACATAAAAGAGTAAAGGAATGACAATTCCAACAAGTAATTATTTATATTTCTAGGAGAAGGTAAGGCTCCCACTTCAGTTCATATTGGATCTGGAACTAAAGGAGTACAAGGAGAAACTGTGTATGGAACTTGATAACAATAATTATACTTTCAGTGCACATAATCGGTTTTTAGATGTTAGCCAACGATGTTCAGAACGTATGTAGTAGACTTGTGAATGCATTGACAAATTCAAAATAGTAAGACTTGCCTGTAGTACAAGATAGCATTACATAATATTATTAGTCTTCAACTATGTTGTACAAATACATACACGGTACAACACGGCAAGGACACGGTGTGTCCCAATGTATTTTAGACTGCACATGTAGTAGCCCATATGTTTCCTTTATACGTATCCCTTACAAGGATACAATATAACACCAATTTGGAGTATCCTTGCTTCCTAGCTCTTCAATATAAATAGGATACATATATGTATATTTCAAATTGCAATACCTTCATCAATATCCTTGCAATTGAAAGCTATTCATTTTTAGTCAAAACTATTTATCCTTTAGACAAAGAAATCAATATTTTTGTTTATAAACAATCAAAGAACAAAAGTTCTCTAACAAAAAGAAAAAATTTACAGTTCTTTGATTGTGTGAACTCATCAAGATTTTTGTGGGCAGGGTTACCAAGGAAAAGAGGGCTGCAGGAATTCTTGAGAACTTTGAAGAGGGAGAGAAGTACGCACAACATGGCCTTCGAAAATTTGTCCGCAACAAGTCCCCTGAGATAATGCCGTCACTGAACAAGTTCTTTTCGGATCCAACAGACTGAAATGAAATTATCCAGATATCTGATAACTTCATTTACAGGAATTTAGATTTCCAGAACGAGATTTTGGGATTATCACATTGAAACAGAAATTGTTACTGTTTAATTGAGTCAGTACACCTGCATATTGCTCTTGAAATAAGAAGATTGAGATTTGGAAAAAAAATTTATACAATATCATATTTTCTGCAGTTAAACAACATTGTGATATTTACAAACTTGTTTGGGTTATTCTTCGCGATGAATAATATAACTGCATTCATTCCTTAAAAGGAGAAACACCCTGAAGGTTTTTCGAAGCTGGCAAGTTCCTTGATGCAGTGCTTTCTCGATTTGTTTAATTTCCCCTTTGCCATAAGTTTTAATAACCATTCGGATATAGTGTTGAGAATGTCATGAATCATGATGGATATTTGTTATAAAGTCCCTACAAGGGAAACTCTCATAGAAATTCTCTCTCTCATACTAATTAATATTTGATCCCACGTCATTAATTTGATCCTTTTCTCTCATTTGTTTGGAGAGTATTTTGTGTGTGTAGAATTTCTATATAATATAAAAACTCTACCAACTAGAATATAAATTTCCATAAAGTACCATGCCAAGTAGGATAGAAATCCAATTTTGGAAATCCTCATTGGAGATAGCCTAAGCCTCTCAAATCTTGTTTATTTCAACATTAACCCTCCCAAACTTGTTATTTGGAAGATCTCTCAAATCTATCTATTTCAACATAAATTCTCAATTAGCTTAAATTCTAGTTAAACTAACAAAACATCTAGAGTTAATAACAGAGGCGGACCCACATATATGTAATGAGGGGTTGACCTCCAGTAAAAAAATGATTTTTTTAGACAATAGCAGTATTATTTAATAGTACTATTGTGAGATGTATAAGACTATTAAAGTAGCATACTACGAAAAAAAAAATGAAAAAGAATTGCTTAGTAGTATTACAAATGATGTTGTAGTTAAATGCTTTCAAAGTATGAAAACTCGTAGAGAATAATTGTAAAATGCAATACTTTGTTGTATGAAAATAGTACTATTTAATAAGATATTATATTATTATACCCAAAAAACGGAGGTGTTGCCTCCGAATTCCTTATGATCGTGCCCCTAGTGTCTAGTGGATTGTAATCTTGGATTCGCCACTGGTTAATATGAACCATATTAGGCAAATAACATTTGTCCTTAGGGTTTGGTGTGATAGGTTGGTCGGATTTAGATTGAAAAACATGCAGGAGAGAAATGACAAAGGAGGAGGGGGTGGCAGAGAGAGTGAAAGGAGAGGATAACCGGGTGGCCGGAGGAGGAGGGAGGAAGAGAGGTGATTGTGTTGGGGGAGGGCTTTGAGTTTTTTGGTTTTTTTTTTGTTTTGTCGGATATAAAAATTTTTGGGTTTCACGATGGAGTTGAGAGAGATGTGTGGCCTAAGGAGGGGCACAAAGTTTATGGGTTGTGGATGATGAAGTTGATGGTTGGATTAAAGGATGTAGACAAATGGATTAGATTTTTTAGGGTTTGTGGATGAAAAAGGGGACAAAATGTTAAAATATGTGACATTCGTTAACTCTAACATATATATGTAATTGTCCTTAATCACAAGGGATGAGCAATAATCTCAATCATTATAGGGGTATCATTTCAAATGACAAGGTTCAAAAGGCTTATGTTGAAGGACAATATTTAAGGGACATATTGTAGGAACGAAATCGTAAAGCAGAATACTCTAGAGGAGGGGTGAATAGAGTTGGCAGCGGAATAATGCTAATTAAAAATGTTAGCAGCAAGATCACAGAATAATAATCACAACTAAATAATGTAAAGGCAGAGATAAAAAAGCAAACGCAAAGACAGCGATGTATACTGGTTTTCCTCTGTTGAGGACTAGTCCAGTCGGTAGAACTCTTGCTACCAGTTGAATCCAGTATTGGCAAAATCGTAAGTTTTCTTACGAAGTCCTTGCAACTTCTACAACGCGAGCTTTGATACGAAGAACTCGTCCAACTTCAATTGTGAAGAGATATTCTTCTATCAAGCCTTCTGATTACAATCACTCTGAAACTTTTAGACCGCACCGTACTGGCAAAACGACTAGAGGATTGTAACTGGCTTGGGATCTGAAAATTAATGCTCGAGAAAAACTCTTTGGAAGACTGAAAGCTTTAAGTAGAGAGAAGATTGAAAGTGAATGAGTGAGTTAAAATGATCGAAAACCTTCTCTATTTATAGGAGTTCCAAAGACATAATTCTGGCAGAATTCGGACAGAATTCGGGCAGAACTCGATGAGCAAATCTCGGTCAAATCCGCAATTGCAGGAGGACCAAGTTCCAAGGAATTCAAAAACAAAACGGCCACTAACCAAACTCTGGCCGAACTCTGGCCGAGTTCTGTCAGGGTTCGTTTATGGTTTTAAAATAAGTTTTTAGGGAATTTTGAAAACCTTTTTGAAAACCTTTTTGAAGCTTTTGTAAATACGAATGTTTTTCAAAACTAAGGACGTTTTAAAAGCAGTTTGAAATCTTTTTGGAATAGCCTATTTGCCAGTACGACTCGGTGTACAAAGTATTCCTAGACTCAAATAAAATAAAAAATACATTGCTCAAGGAAATACAGACTCGAACAGGCAAACAGTGCTTCGGTCTTGAACTGTGTAGATAGCTGTTCTTGATCATGTCCAAGAGTCTGAGGTATCCTGACTAGCTCCATATATCGAGACAGAGTTTGATCAATTATTAAAATCAGTTTGACCATATGACTAATGGGCCAACAATCTCCCCCATTTTGATAATTGACAAACTATGAATGATATAACATCTAAACTTGGAATCAAATCAAAAATAGTAAAGTAAAATTGTTCATATCCTGCATGCATTTTCTCAAAAGATGTTAGATCCTGATTTCTCTCCCGTTGTCACTTAACAAAATAATTGCAAAAGAGAAAACTCCTCCGCAATCAATGCATAAGAAACAAACAGTGAAGAAACACATAAAAAAAATTTATAACAGATGGTAGAGACAGTAAAAAAATAACATCACAGGCATGTATTTGTCTCAGGCAGTTTATAATATAGAAGCAGATAATGATGCTATAAATAAATAAATAAACTGATGTGAAAGATAAACTACGCATCTCATCAAGATAAAAAGATGTTCAAGAGACATCAATAAATATCCAGTACAAGTCTGATAATAAAAAGATAAAAAGACAGAAACTTGGAATGTCGGAGCATTTCCAAGTGTACAGTAGACAATAGCTAAGTCTCAAAAATCAGCTAATATATCATCATCACATCTCCTCATCATCATCATCATCATCATCAGCATGACCGGCATGTCCAGAAGGACCAACTCCTGAAGTACCAGCGCCAGAAGGGTGAGGAGGGCGCCAGCGTAAAACTCACCGACAAAGTCTCGAGTAGGAGCACGATCAGAACGATACCAATCATATGCGTTACCGGGCTGAAAGTAGGCATGAACAGCCTCATCCTCACAGCGGTAACCAGAGAAGGCTGGATCTCTAGGAATAGAACCGGCAGAATGTCCAGTCTGAGCAAATCGGAGATCAGCTAGAGAATTTGCTATCGCCTGATAACGAGTGACATCGCGGAACTCACGTTCGCGGGCCATATTCGTCATCGAGACGTGCAAATCAGAAAGATGCTGGTGTATGCCTTCAAAGGTCATAGCATACTGCTGAGTAGGTGGAGGAGGTGGAGCAGTAGGAGGAACAATAGGAGGAGGAGCAGCAGTCATACTACGACGAGATAGCTTAAGAAACATGGGCTCAGGGTCTTGAGTACAAGTTGACAGATCAATATCAAAACGCTGGAAGATGCGTGGAAGAATCATCACATAAGAGAGATTTCTATCTCTTGCACGACAACGTCCCATCATCTGGATAATAGTCTTAGGGGCGGAAAAAAGAATCCCCTTAAGAATATAATACATAGCAGATAGTTCAAGTGATGTGACATCATCCTTTGAAGTAGACTTCGGAAGGAGAGTGGAGTAGATGATGCGGTGCAATTCATAATTAAACAAGTTCAAGTTGTTTGCCTTGAACTTTCCAGAGCGAACTCGATCAGGTGCACAGAGTTCAGCTTTGAAACTAGCAAGTGTCGTGCCGTCGGAGAAATCAAATTCAGTGATATCGACAAGCGGTGCACCTTCGTTAGATAGACCAAGGATTTCCGCTAAGAGGACATCATTGAACTCGATGTCTAGTCCGCCAACACGAGTACTTACGTCAAACGTGTTTAATATGATATTGCAGTAGAACAGTCTAATGGCATTAGTTGCTACCGGGAAACAAAGTTTAACAACGTACGTGTTGTAACCCTAATGCCTCAAAATAAGGGCGGTGTTCTGGAAACACAGTCCATTTGATAGGAGCGCCGGTGCATATGGATCTCATAGAGAAATCTCCATACCACAGAAGGGCTTGATCTAGGGTTTGAAAATAAAACCCATCGAACGCGCCATCGCTCGATTGAACTGGTGAAAAGAGGGAATTCGTGTGTGGATTTGAAGATGATCCTTCCTCACTAGGATTGGTCGTCTTCTTCCTCTTGAAGGGGTTGAATCCCTTAGGTGGCATTGTGCAAATAAAGTAAATATGCACGAAATTGAAAGGAGGAGAAATACGGAGTTATACCTCCCGAGATTCAAGTATGTTGTAGAGGACAATAATCTCCGCACGAATCCAAAATTTGGATGGATTTCACCACGTAGATAGGGAGAAACGAAGTGGTGAAGATCTAGGGTTTGGAGAGCTTTCGCGCGGCTGCTGTTGCTGTGAAGGTGGTTTAAGAAGCAATGAAGAAGAAAGGCTCTCGTGTTCTGGCTATATAACCAGATACCACTAACCGAACTCGGGCCGAATTCGGTCAGAATTCTGTCCGAATTCGCCTAGGGTTCTGTTAGTTGGTTTCTGCCGCTTTCTTTTTCATTGACTCATTTCAAAAATTTAATTCAAAGATTAGTAATTTCAACCTTCAATTAATATAATTAATATTATTTTATAGATTAAATATCGTTACACAGCGACTGTCTCAGATTAGCTGTAGGAGTACTGTCCCAGCTGGCGGAGGTTCACCGGGGAACTCTTAAGTACCGCTTCGCTTCAATCGTAGTTGTAGTGATAGACAGACTCTTTATTGGTTTGTCTCTAACATAGTTTTTGTATATTGAAATAAAATCATAAAATAAAATTAATTAACATTATTGACGTCCAAAATTCCTAATTCTCGACGTAAATAATTGAAACGATCTTCTGCTAGAGATTTTGTGAAGATGTCAGCTAATTGATTCTCAGTGTCTATGTACACAAGGTCAATATCTCCATTCTGATGATGATCTCTAAGAAAATGATGTCGAATCTCGATATGCTTAGTACGAGAGTGACATACTGGATTTTTAGTCAAATTAATAGTGCTTGTGTTGTCACAGAAAATGGAAATGTGTGTGAAAAATAAATCATAGTCTTCCAAGGTTTGTTTCATCCACAAAATTTGAACACAACAACGTCCTGCGGCGATATACTCAGCCTCTGTTGTTGATAGGGCTACAGAATTTTGCTTTTTACTAAACCATGAGACTAAAGCCTTGCCTAGAAAATGACATGTGCCGCTGGTACTTTTTCTATCAACTTTGCATCCAGCAAAATCTGCATCCGAGTAACCAATAAGGTCAAAGGACTTTGTTTTGGGATACTATAAGCCAATAGAAGAAGCGCCCTTAAGGTATCGAAAGATACGCTTAACTGCGCACAGATGTGATTCCTTTGGATTAGCTTGAAAATGTGCACACAGGCAAACACTAAACATAATATCTGGACGACTAGCAGTTAAATAAAGTAAACTACCGATCATACCTCGATACTTACGTGTGTCGACCGGCTTGCCTTGTTCATCAATATCAAGCTTTGTTGAAGTTGCCATCGGAGTGCCAATAGGTTTGACATTGTCCAGATCAAACTTCTTTAGCAAATCTTTTGTGTACTTGGCTTGATTTATGAATGTCCCATTGTCAGTTTGTTTGATTTGCAGTCCGAGAAAGAATTTCAGCTCTCCCATCATGCTCATCTCAAACTCATTCTGCATACACTTAGAGAATTCTTGACAAAGAGATTCATCAGTAGATCTAAATATAATATCATCAACATAGACTTGTATTAAGAGAAGCTTGCCATTAAAAGACTTAATAAAAAGTGTAGTGTCAACATTGCCTTTTGAAAAACTGTTGTCAAGTAGGAAAGAGCTTAGACGATCATACCAAGCACGAGGGGCTTGTTTTAAACCGTATAAAGCTTTCTTCAACTTGAAAACATGATCAGGGTTTTTAAAATCTGTGAAACCTGGAGGTTGTGCTACAAAAACTTCTTCTTTTATAAAACCATTTAAAAATGCACTCTTGACATCCATTTAAAATAATTTGAAATTATGAAAATATGCAAATGCACATAATGGATTCAAATCTCGCAACTGGGACATAAGTCTCATCATAGTCGATGCCTTCTTTCTGATTGTATCCTTGAGCTACGAGTCGAGCCTTATTACGAGTCACTAAACCATTCTCGTTCAGTTTATTTCGGAATACCCAACGGGTGCCAATGACCGGATGATCAATAGGCTTGGGAACAAGTTCCCAAACTTGATTCCGTTCAAATTGGTTTAATTCCTCTTGCATAGCATCTATCCAAAAACTATTACTACATGCTTCATCAATAGTTTTGGGTTCTAGCTGTTAAATGAATGCAACACTAGAAACAATGTCTCTACTGGATGTACGAGTACTTACACCTTTGGTAATATCACCAATTACCAAATCCTTTGGATGATCAGTCGTAAATTTCAATCTTTTCGGCAGACTCTGAAGGTAGCTGGTTCCTGGATCTTCTCTAGGAGGATCAGCTAGTGCCGAGCTTGGTTGAGAATCAGCTGTTGTTGAGCTTGGTACAGTTAGATCTTCGTCATTGTCATCGATAGTCATTTGATTCAGTTCATCAAAAGTGACGTTGATTGACTCTTCGATGATCATAGATCGTTTGTTGAAGACTCTGTATCCTTTGCTCTTGGCCGTATAACCTAAAAATATACCTTCATCGGCCTTTTCGTCAAACTTTCCCAAATTATCTTTTGTATTAAGAATAAAACATTTACAACCAAATATTCTAAAATATGAAACTGATGGAATTCTATCAAACCATAACTCAAATGGAGTCTTCTTCGATTTGGGTCGAATTAGAACTTTATTGAGAACAAAACAAGCTGTATTGACAGCTTCAGCCCAGAAATATTTGGGTAGACTAAACTGGTTTAACATCACTCTGGCCATTTCGGATAGAGTTCTGTTCTTACATTCCACAACTCCATTTTGTTGTGGAGTCCTAGGGCAGGAGAACTCGTGTACAAAATCGTATGTGTCACAAAATTGCTCAAACTCTGCATTCTCGATTTCGCCACCATGATCGCTTCTAATACGAGTGATCATGTAACCTTTTTCATTCTGTACTTTCTTGCAAAAGACGACAATTTCGGATAATGCATCATTCTTGCGTGTCAAAAAGTATACCCACGTGTATCTAGAGTAATCATCTACAATTACAAAAGCATATAGCTTACCTCCGAGACTAGCAACTCTGCTAGGACCAAATAAGTCCATATGTAGCAATTATAGAGGTCTAGTAGTACATACTGCGTTTACTAACTTGAAAGTGGATCTGGTAGCTTTGTTCTTTTCACATTGGCTGCATACCGAATCCTTCTTGAATGTTATGTCTGGTAAACCGCGTACTAGCTTCTTCGTGGATAATTTTGAGATTGTGTCCATATTTACGTGACCGAGTCTCATATGCCACAGATGACTCTCATCATTTTTAGCCATTAAGCATCTACCTGAAATGTTAGTTTCTTCCAACAAATAGAAAACATATATGTTGTCTTCCCTGATTGATACCTTCAAAGATAGTACTACCAGTTGAGCTATCAACTATAGTACATTTGTCTTTGCCAAAGTTGATGCCATAACTATGATCAGCTAAATGACTTATGCTGAGTAGATTATGTTTCAACTCGGTAACCAGACAGACATCCTTAATCACAGGATAGGAAGACTTACCAACATCACCAATACCGATGATATACCCTTTCAAGTTATTACCGAAGGAGACATAACCTTCCTTCTTCTTCTTCGACAGTGTTGCAAATAATGTAGCGTCACCGGTCATATGCCGTGAACAACCGCTGTCGAGGATCCATTTGCTTTTAGCATATGAAAGGTGTTCCACCTACAAAACAGTTTGCAGATAAAATTTTTGGTACCCATTTCTTGTAGGGTCCTGAAATATTAGCTTTTGGTATCCATGCATAAATATTTAAATTAACAAGCTTTCTGATTCTACATGCAGAAGAAATATGACTAATATGGCCACAATAATGATATTTTGCATGTTTAGTGTTGAAAGCTGAGTGGTATGCATGGTTGGTAGGTTTAGGTTTTCTAGTATAGAAGAAAGCATACCTATAATCCTGTTTGGGCTTAACCTTTTGGGGTAAAGATTTGATAGGGTTAGGTCTGACAGTGTTTGGTTTAGGAATGTTCCGATTATTCGGTAAGTGACACATGTTAGGGTAGGAAGCAGCAGTCTCAGGCTGTTTTCCTAACCTAATTTCCAATCTTTTGGAAGTGTCATACAACTTAGTATAGTCAGAAGTGAGTGCTTCCATTCTGACTTGTGCGCATTGAAGACTTTTCTTCTCTTTAGTAAGTTCTTCTTTCAGTTGGTCAATAACCTTGTCTTTCTCTTCAGATGACTTGGTAGTCTCGTGTAATAAGAGCTTAATAGAGGAAAGCTCACCAGACTCACTAACATTATTTCTAACCTCAGCTAGTAGGTCGGTAAGTCTTCCTATTTCACCTTTGTACTCTTTGAGTACCTTCTTAGAGGTCTGATATTTGCTACGCAGTTTCCTGTAATCACTTATCAGTTCACTGAAGGCATCTCCTAATTGCTCAAAGGTGAAGTCATCATATGTATCAACTACAGGTTCAGAGAGTACCTGATCGGATGCCATAAAGCATACATTTGCAGCGTCTTCTGATTGTTCATCTTATGAGTCGTTGGCTTCACTTTCATGCCATATGGTGGTGTTGGCATATCTCCGAGATGTTGATCTCTTCAGGTTCCTTTTCTCATACCTGTTGCTCTTCTTGCTTGATGATGAGTTTGTAGGACAATCCTTCTTCATGTGTCCCTTCTTCTTGCAGCCGTAGCAGACAGCATCATCTTGATACCAGTTGTTGCTGCTATTGTTTCCTTTGGCTTTCTTCTCATATCTCATAAATCTTTTGAATTTCCTTGCTATGAGTGCTTGATCTTCAGCATCAGATTCACTGCTGTCTGAATCACCTTCAGCAGCTTTTCTGTGCTGAGCCTTGAAAGCGATTGTCTTCTCCTTTGGTGCAGGCTCTTCAAAATCTTGTAGCTCCAGTTCATGAGTGAGTAGCTTACCCATGAGTACTTCGAGGGACATAGTTGTGAGGTCGTTCCCTTCAATGATCGCAGTAGCCTTTGGAATCCAGTTCTTGGTAAGTGCTCGCAGGAGTTTGCGAATCTTTTCATGGTTACTGTAATCTTTGCCTAGGAAGGACAAAGGATTTACAATATCCAATAATCTTTCGAACATCTGAGTAACTGTTTCGTTGGGCTTCATCTTGAACACCTCATACTCTTGAGTAAGTCTGCTGACCTTTGATTCTTTGACTTGAGTCGTGCCTTCATGTGTGACTTCAAGAAGCTTTCACACTTCATTAGCAGTTGTGCAGATAGACACCCTGTTAAATTCAGTTCTGTCTAAAGCACAAAATAAAGCGTTAATAGCACGTGCGTCAAGACTGGCCTTTTTTTTTTCTTCCTCTGTATATCTGTTATGGGATTTTTCAACTAAAACTCCATCAACATTTATACGAGGTGGCTTTTGATAGCCATCAATAACAATAGACCATAAATCAAAGTCAAGTGATTTCAAGAAGAAACTCATCCGTGTTTTCTAATAGGTGTATTTCGTACCATCAAACAGTGGAGGTCTGTTTGTGGCCTGGCCTTCACTTGTGAATTTTACAGTTACCATGTGTTGTGCTGTGATCTATATAACAATTAAATAAATGAATAAATAATTGCAATGTTACCTTGCTTTACCTGTAACACTCGCTCTGATACCAATTGTAGGAACGAAATCGTAAAGCAGAATACTCTAGAGGGGGGTGAATAGAGTTGGCAGCGGAATAATGCTAATTAAAAATGTTAGCAGCAAGATCACAGAATAATAATCACAACTAAATAATATAAAGACAGAGATAAGAAAGCAAACACAAAGACAGCGATGTATACTGGTTTTCCTCTGTTGAGGACTAGTCCAGTCGGTAGAACTCTTGCTACCAGTTGAATCCAGTATTGGCAAAACCGCAAGTTTTCTTACGAAGTCCTTGCAACTTCTACAACGCGAGCTTTGATACGAAGAACTCGTCCAACTTCAATTGTGAAGAGGTATTCTTCTATCAAGCTTTCTGATTACAATCACTCTGAAACTTCTAGACCGCACCGCACTGGCAAAACGACTAGAGGATTGTAACTGGCTTGGGATCTGAAAATTAAAGCTCGAGAAAAACTCTTTAGAAGACTGAAAGCTTTAAGTAGAGAGAAGATTGAAAGTGAATGAGTGAGTTAAAATGATCGAAATCCTTCTCTATTTATAGGAGTTCCAAAGACAGAATTCTGGCAGAATTCGGACAGAACTCGATGAGCAAATCTCGGTCAAATCCGCAACTACAGGAGGACCAAGTTCCAAGGAATTCAAAAACAAAACGGCCACTAACCGAACTCTGGCCGAGTTCTGTCAGGGTTAGGTTATGGTTTTAAAATAAGTTTTTTGGGAATTTTGAAAACTTTTTTGAAAACCTTTTTGAAGCTTTTGTAAATACGAATGTTTTTCAAAACTAAGGACGTTTTAAAAGCAGTTTGAAATCTTTTTGGAATAGCCTATTTGCCAGTACGACTCGGTGTACAAAGTATTCCTAGACTCAAATAAAATAAAAAATACATTGCTCAAGGAAATACAGACTCGAACAGGCAAACAGTGCTTCGGTCTTGAACTGTGTAGATAGCTGTTCTTGATCATGTCCAAGAGTCCGAGGTATCCTGACTAGCTCCATATATCGAGACAGAGTTTAATCAATTATTAAAATCAGTTTGACCATATGACCAATGGGCCAACACATATCTGGGGAAAAAATCGCTTGACACTCCCTTAACCGTAAAATACCTTATATCAAATTACATGACAGGTTGACCTAATAATTCCTAAAACCAGAGCCCCTTCAACCTCTTTCTAGAGCGAATATTTTTTTGAAAATTTATGAAATGCCCAAAAAACGAAAAAGTTTTATGAAAAATCCACCGCGCAATAACATTTCATCGCGTACCCAGAATTAGCAAAAAATATATAAAGAGGGTTCCGAATGACCTTTTTGCCCTTCCTTCTAATTTATTAAAAACATCCACGAAACTACTCTTAAAAAAATATTTTGATACTGCATCTTCTTCCATACGCTGCTCACTTTCGAATCTAGGTTTTCTTCTCAAAAATCTTAAAAAACTCGTCGAAAAATTTCGGAAAGACCGAGACAAACGACAAAAGTGCTAAAACGGAGGTCCAAACATCATTTTTTTGCGATTCTAAAATTTCGAAAGGCCGACTAACGTAGAAGCTGTTAATCTCAGGCTCCTCGAAGATACGCTCATTTTGCGACAAATCGGACCTCGTTTCGACCTCCTAGTCAAAAGTTATGGCCCTCCAAAATTTCAAATGACCATAAAATGCAGGAGAATGACCATTCTCCGTGTTAGAACACGAAGAATGTTAATTTCGCATGAGGGTGGCCATTCTCCGTGTTAGTAACACGGAGAATGACATTCTCCGTCTTAATTTACACGGAGAATGGTCATTCTCTGTGTTAGTAACATGTAGAATGGCATTCTCCGTCTTAATTTACACGGAGAATGTCATTCTTCGTGCTAAATTACACGGATAATGGCATTCTCTGTCTTAATTTACACGAAGAATGACTATTCTTCGTGCTAAATTATACGGAGAATGGCCATTCTCTGTCATAATTTACACGGAGAATGGTCATTCTCCGTGTAATTTAGCACGGAGAATGGTCATTCCAGTGTTAATATGCAGGAGAATGGACATTCGAAGAATGCCATTCTCCGTGTAATTTAGCACGGAGAATGGTCATTCTTCGTGTAAATTAAGACGGAGAATGTCATTCTCCGTATAATTTAGCACGGAGAATGGTCATTCCAGTGTTAATATACAGGAGAATGGCATTCTCCGTGTTTCTAACACGGAGAATGGCCATTCTCCGTCTTAAATAACACAGAGAATGCCATTCTCCTTGTTATTTTACACGGAGAATGACATTCTTCGTGTTAATTTACACGGAGAATGATCATTCCAGTGTTAATACACAGGAGAATGGCCATTCTCCGTGTTAGAAACACGGAGAATGCTATTCTCCGTCTTAAATAACACGGAGAATGCCATTCTCCGTGTTATTTTACACGGAGAATGGCATTCTCCGTGTTAATTTACACGAAGAATGGCCATTTCCAGTGTTAAAACGTAGGAGAATGACCATTCTTCGTGTAATTTAATACGGAGAATGGCATTCTCCGTGCTAAATTACACGAAGAATGGTCATTCTTCGTGCTAAATGACACGGAGAATGGTCATTCAAATGTTAAAACACAGGAGAATGGCCATTCTCCGTGTTAGAAACACGGAGAATGTCATTCTCCGTTTTAGTAACACGGAGAATGCCTAATTTACACGAAGAATGGCATTCTCCTTGTTAAAATACAGGAGAATGACTATTCTTCGTGTTATATCGACGGAGAACAGTTGACAGAAACCTAATTTTTTATTTTTTTGTTTTGTTGAAAGAAATTTGACATGAATAAAGATTCAAAAGTTTTCGTTCTTCTTTCAAAACGATGCTAACTCTTATGGAAAAGAAGAAGAAGATCTTCTCTCCATAATTGACCTAATTGTCGGAAAAGAAGAAGAAAAAGAAGAAGAATTAAGATGATGAGCGATGATCGGAGTTCGACTGGAAAAAATACGGTGAACTACGAACGATCTTTGCAATCTCTGTTGAAGATGAGAGCAATGGAATTCAGATCTCTCGTGAAGAAGAAGAAGAAGACGAGAATCGCAATCCAAATCTGAGTTTGTGCGGAGGGATAGTTATGGTATTAATTTTGTAAATACAGAACATCTAAAGGGAATCTTGGAATACTTAACGTGAAAATATATAATTCTGAGCATTTTATAAAACCCATCCTGCGGGTGAATTTTTCATAAAAACCAACCCCGAAATTGGATTTTTCAGCAATTTTCAATTCTTTTTTTCCTAAATCCAAAACCCTTGACCTTTTTTCTAGAGCGACATCAGCAAGCAACTTCCAAGCGCCAATGTCAACAACCAACCTAACAATAACGCCAATTAAGAGGACACCAAAATCTGAGCACATTTTGTCGACATATGATGTGATAGCCTATGTGTTGATAACATTAATGCGGTGGCCCCCACATGGTCAACACATAGGCCGCCACATCACGTGATCACCAAAATATGGTTAGATATTAGCGTCCCCATAGCATTGTCCTATCTTTAATCCTATTCCTAAAAACAATAGTAGTAAAGTTTGAGTATACAAGAAAAAATTAAATTAATTGACCTCGCGCTAAAATTGAAATGAACCGTCCTCGCTCCCAAAGCAATATATTTTTAGGAAAAATACGAAAGAACCGAACAAAGACCTATTTTTGTAGGTCTAGACTTTGGCACGAATCATCGGTCATGGGATTTTTAAGGCCACGGGTGGTTACAAAATTTTGGCCCTTATAATTTTTTTTATTCTCAACACTAGAAATATTGAATTAAATTAAATTATTAATTTTTCAAATAACAAATTTTGGGTCCATGTTCTTGGATCATAATATTGAATATTATGTTCAACTTTTTTATTACCTGAATTTTTTTTAGTACCATGAAGATTATCATATTTCTATTGTTATAATTCGTATTCTCATGAAGATTATCAAAACCATCATTTTCATTGTAGTCTACATGATCTAAATCTTAGGCATGACTTATTTTACCTTGTTCATCACTAATTTTTTTGGAAATGATTCATTTGAATTTATAGGTTTATTAATAATAAATCTATCAATGACCCCTTTTTGATAATGACCTATCCTTCTTCTTTTTTATGTCCTTTTTCATACCCACCTTATTGTGTCCTAAGTAACATATTTTACTACCACAAAAAAGCATAATAAAATATAAATAATAAACAAAGAATAATATAATTAGCACCAATTTCGTTGAACTATTATTCTTTTTTTCTTCAAAAAAACATATAATACTACATCAACATGAAGTATAAATTCTACTAAGATTAATGACTAGATAAAATATATAAACTATCAACTACATAAACTAAATAAGTTTAGAACAGATCTACAAAAAATTAAATTTATATTTAGAGAACATGGAATTGTAGAGACCACTCCGAAAAAGGTAGAAATTGAGAATGTAAACTGAATTATTTTACCTTGGGTTATTTACACTAACTACCCCTATGTTTTTGATTTATAACACGGGGTACCCCTACTTTTAAACTATTTACACTAACTACCCCTATGTTTTTGGTTTATTACACGGGGTACCCCTACTTTAAGGAAAAATAAAAAAATTATAACACTAACTACCCCTACGTTTTCTAAAGGGAGGGGTAGTTAGTGTAAATAGTTTAAATCAGGGGTACCCCGTGTTATAAATCAAAAACATAGGGGTAGTTAGTGTAAATATTTTACCTTAAAGTTACTCTTTTTAGTTATAAATATTTTTTTTCTTTAGTCTAATAAATAGGGATTATATTCTACCTTAAAGTTACTCTTTTTAGTTTAAATTGTTTGCTTAATGCTAGCAAAAAGATGTTTAACATAATTACTTATAACGAATATGGATACATTTAATCATAGAATTATTATTTTTATATTTTTCGGCTTATTTTAGAGTTATAAAGTTCTGATTCCAGAAGTGAATCGGAAATTCTTAATGGTTGAGATTTGACATAGCTTCAACGACCCCGAAACCCAACAAGAACTCAACTGATTTACTCATAGGAAAGGTTTCACATAAATTTGATACAAAAGTTTCGAATGGTATTTAGGGTTCGGGTCTGGTCTTACATAAACCCGATCCGGATCCAAACTTTTCAAATCAATCAAGTGGGCCTCTCCACTACTTCCCGACCGTTGGACATAATAATTCAAAAATCAAGAAATGCACAAACTAGCCGTTGTTCCTTTCTCCTTCACATTCCATTCCATTCCTTTCCTTTCTTACTTCATAACAATCTCTCTCTCTCTCTCTCTCTCTCTCTCCTCTTCATAGAAGACTAATTCCTTTGCAAGAAAGAAAGCAAGTAGAAGAAGAAGGAAGAAGAAGAAAAGAAGAGAAATGGGTTCAAGAACACTCACAAAGGACATCATCACTATCAAGGGCTCCGCCGCCATCGTCAGCGAGTTCTTCGGTTATGCAGCAAACAGGTGAGAGTGCATACGTACATGGTTTAGCCCATTTTCTCGTGTTCGTGTTTTCTTTACGATTGAACATGACACGGACACTCCAAAATACTCTAGGACACGTACACCGACTAAAAGTTCTTTTTGGCGACAGCATCTTGTACAACAGGGGAGTGTACCCAGAAGAGAGCTTCGCGAAGGTGAAGAAGTACGGGCTGTCGATGCTCCTGACGCAGGACGAGGGCGTCAAGTCCTTCATCGCCGGCCTCACTTCTCAACTGTCCGGTAGAAGTTCTTGAAATAGTTTTTTTTTTTTTTTTTTTTTTTTTTTTGACATTGGTACGATTAGTTTTGATGTTGGGTTCTCGTTTCTGTTTGAGTATAGAGTGGTTGGAGGCTGGCCAGTTGCAGAGGATTGTTCTTGTGATCATGAGCAAGGCCTCCTCCGAGGTCCTCGAGAGGTGGAACTTCAACATAGAGACCGATGCCGAGGTTGTCGAGAAGGGGTAAGTAGTAAACTTGTGCATAATTTTCCAATCCGTCGCGGGTGGACTTTTCTTAGAATCTAGACACGTTTCGAAATAGTGACATAGGTCTCATTTATCATGTGCATGTCAGAAAATGCAGGGCCGTTTCTGAGCATGTGCGCAAGCTGCACGGGTCCCAAAAAATCGAAGGCTCCAAAACTTTTAACCGTCGTATATATTACTAATGTGAAATCTCTATTTTTAGATTTAGGCCTTCCTATTTTTTTAGAATGTCAGAAAAGACCCTTTTTTAGAGTGGTTAACAAAAGGTCATTAGAATGTCAGAAACGGCCTTGAAAACAGGTGTCGTGTCCATGGTGCCACGTTTCTACTCATGTCTTGTGGTAGTTTTTGCCAAACAAACAATGGTACTTATGAACGGAGATATCTTAGGGTTTGTACATGGCCCTTAGAATGTCAGAAACGGCCATAAAAATAGGTGTCGTGTCCGTGGTGCCATGTTTGTAACGTGTCTTGTTCGTAGTATTTGTCAAACAAACATTGGTTCTTACGAACAGAGATACTGTCTCAGGGGTTGTTTGTACATGGCCCTTAGAAGCGGTCCTGAAAACATGTGTCGTGTCCGTGGTGCCACGTTTGTAACGTGTCTTGTCGTACTGTCTCAGGGTTTTCAGGGAGAAGAGTGACAAGGAAATAATGAGGGAGATCCAAGCGATCATGCGGCAGGTTGCTTCTTGCATCACTTACTTGCCTTGTCTCGACGAAGAATGTAAACATTTTCTTTCTCGATCATCTCTTTGTTAGTAGTACCTTTTTTTCCTTTCTATTGTTCAGAAAAGAAAAGGAGGTCGCAGTTCTAACTTGATGCACTTGTTTGTAGGCGTGTTCGATGTGCTAGCCTACACCGATAAGGAGGTCGCAGTTCCCTTCACTTGGATCGAGAGTGATGCTAAGCTCATCAAGAACCCCCAGATGGTCAAGCTGCATTCCTTTGATACCAAGGTAAAGCAAGCAATATAGACATATGATCCACATTTTCTTTTCTTTTTTCCCTAAAGTGGACACACTGGTTTCCTTTGATTTTGCTGTAGATACATAAAGTGGACACGCTGGTTTCATACAAGAACGACGATGAGTCGGACGAGGAGTAGAGAGTTCATTCTGCGGGGGGCTGCGTGCGCTTTAGTGGATACTATGTGTTCTGTGAATTATGCATTCACATTGCGGCGTGGAAGCGTGTGATTGTGGCATAGTCCAGTTAGTTTCTCTCTTAGTTTGTACCAGTTTGAAATGATAGTTGGTAGCACTTTCCTTGCTTCCATTCACTGCAGTTCTAAATGAAACCTGCCTCTACCTGATTCTTTTGATGTAGTTTGGTTTGCTGGATCATTGTCAGTGAGCTCTTGATATTTGTCGACAAGGAACTTTTGTATGCAACTTTGGTTGGCAAAAAGTAATCACAAATCGATATCGATTTTTGACTCATTTCAGAATCATATATACGCAGTATATCTATCAAAAAATTGACATGGGCTTCTAAAAATCAGAGGTTTGGAAGTTTTTTTAGACCTTGATAGAGAGTTTGGCAATGGCAATGATTAAGCTAAAAGATCTGGACCGAAGTCTTAAACTGCAGTTTGCTTGATCATTGTCGATGAACTTTGGTATGTTGTAGCACTTTCCTTGCTTCTATTTACTGTAGTTCTAAATCAACAATGCCTCTACCTGATTTTTTGATGTAACATTGTCGATGGACAAAGTATGTTGTAGCACTTTCCTTGCTTCTATTTACTGAAGTTCTAAATCAAACATGCCTCCTGATATTTTGATGTATTTTGGTTTGCTCATTGTCGATGAACTTTTGGTATCTGTATCACTTTCCTTGCTTCTATTTACTGAAGTTCTAAATCAAACCTGCTCTTTCCTGAAGTTCTATTTACTGTTCTAAATCACTTTCCTTGCTTCTACCTGATCTTTTTTATGTATTTTGGTCTGCTTGATCAATGATCATTGTCGATGAACTTTGGTATGTCGTAAAACTTTCCTTGCTTCTATTAACTGCATTTCTAAATCAAACCTGCCTACCTGATTTTTTTTAATGTATTTTGGTCTGTTTGATCATTGTGAGTGAGCTTTTTTGGTATCTGTTGATAAGAAACTTTTGTATCCAACTTAGGTTGGCAAAGTAATCACAAATCGATATCGATTTTTGACTCATTTCAGAATCATATATACGCAATATATCTATCAAAAAATTGACATGGGCTTCTAAAAATCAGAGGTTTGGAAGTTTTTTTAGACCTTGATAGAGAGTTTGGCAATGATTAAGCTAAAAGATCTGGACCGAAGTCTTAAACTGCAGTTTGCTTGATCATTGTCGATGAACTTTGGTATGTTGTAGCACTTTTCCTTGCTTTCTATTTACTGAAGTTCTAAATCAACAATGCCTCTACCTGATTTTTTGATGTAACATTGTCGATGGACTTTGGTATGTTGTAGCACTTCCTTGCTTCTATTTACTGAAGTTCTAAATCAAACATGCCTCCTGATATTTTGATGTATTTTGGTTTGCTCATTGTCGATGAACTTTTGGTATATTGTATCACTTTCCTTGCTTCTATTTACTGAAGTGTTCTAAATCAAACCTGCCTCTACCTGATATTTTTTTTTATGTATTTTGGTCTGCTTGATCATTGTCGATGAACTTTGGTATGTCGTAGCACTTTCCTTGGTTCTGTTGGTCTGTTTGATCATTGTGAGTGAGCTTTTTTGGTATCTGTTGATAAGGAACTTTTGTATCCAACTTAGGTTGGCAAAGTAATCACATATCGATATCGATTTTTGACTCATTCCAGAATCATATATACGCAGTATATCTATCAAAAAATTGACATGGGCTTCTAAAAACCAGAGGTTTGAAGGGTTTTTTAGACCATGATAGAGAGTTTGGCAATGATTAAGCGAAAAGATCTGGACCGAAGTCTTAGACTGCAGTTTGCTTGATCATTGTCGATGAACGTTGGAATGGTGCTAAGGAGTTTTGTATATCCATTTTTCTATGAATTGGAAGGGGGAAAAATGACGGGGGCTTAAAAAATCAGAGGTTTGAAAGTTTTTTTTGTGGACCTTGATAGAGAATTTGGCAATGAAACTTTGGTATGCTGAAACTACATTTCTCCTTCAAATTTGAGATTAAAATCTTCAAAGTTAATTAGTAATCGGTCCATTCGAGCGAGTTTTCAAACTCTGATGCATATACTGTTGTTAAAAAATTACATAAACATTTGAGGCTATATCACAACAAATGTTAGAATTTTAAGATTTGTTTGGAATTTTAGACTTTTAATGAAATTTGGGATTTAGAGTTAACAATACGAATTTTGGGGCCACAATACAACAAACCTACGATGAAATAATGAAATAACAAACCATCACTACTTTCCTTCTTTCTCCTCCCTAAACATTGATCTACGACCAACATATTTTCCTTCCTTCTTTGCTAGTCTTGTCCCCACCTACTCTTCTTTCCAGCTGCCCCCATATACTTTGCATCAACATACTACTTGAAAGGAAAATTCTAAGTCTACACCCAAATATTTACAACCTCTCTCCTACCGCTTACATATGGGTCCCACCGGATCACACCTCCCTCTCACCCCCTGCTACATGGGCTCCATCCGACCCCACCACTTCTCCTCTCCTCCAATCGAAGTCCGACACGTGGCGGTTGTATGAAAATTGTAAGCATTTGGTTGTAGGCGTAGCAAAGCTCTACTTGAAATCATATAGATATAGCAAGTCAATTAACCATTTTGTTTTTGTTTTTTTGTTTTTTCTGTTTTAAAAAAAAAGTGTTTGGTTAAGGCCATCTTTAACCCATCCTCAAATTTCCTCTCAATTTGAGAGCCCAGAACGAAATATTTCCATATTATTTTCACCCTCAAAAATTTTAGTGCTCCAACCCACCTATCCTCAAACAATTAAAAAACTATTATTTATTTCTACATAAATTCATTTCTTTATAGTTATTTTAATATAATCATATTTACTATATTATTATACATTATTCATATAATTTTTTTACAAAGAAACAAATTTGTCTAAAATTTTCTGGAGGATCCTAAAGTTCTTTGAAATTCTACATAGAAAAAAGGCCAATAGCAAATAGATTCAGTAATATACTCTATTGGAAGATCTCAATAAAATCTTTTTACTGGTATTATTATTATATTAAATTTTTATAAATTAAAAGATATATGACAAAATTTGGTATAAATATTGGATTATCAAATTTTGAGGACATGTTCTATATATGTTTAAAATTTCCCTCATTTTGAAGACGATTTGGGGAAAAAAAAAAATCTCAAATAGGTGATTCGAGAACTTGGAGCCTGTTTGGTAGCCTTACATAAGTGGCTGAAGTGAGTATTTAGAACTACTGTGCTGAACTTTTGGTCAAGTTTGGGTGTTTGGTAAAGGGGGGAATGAAAGTTGTAACTGCGAAATTTGACACCTCACAGTTCTGTTCTCCACCATTTCTTCTATTTTCACTTCCAATTTTTGTTTTGTTTCGTTGAGGCGGGCCGGAGAAGTCCACGAAATATCATTTCTTCTCAACTACATAAACCGTGTAATCTCATCCATTTCAAAAAAAAACAACCATATCACTTCTCAACTACCATTTCATTACAAACGAAACATAAAAACTATAAAAAAAGTTTATAATTTTCAACTTACTTTAACAAATCAATGAAGCAAAGGAAGTAAAAAAATATGCATACACATGACGAGCACATGGAATGCGTACGCAAATTTCACTTACTTTGCCGAACCAAACAGGCCATTGGTTGGAGATGGCCTAACCAATCCAATCCCTGGGTTAGATTAAAGTTATGGGCTAACCCAACCCACTCGCACAAGTGAAGAAAAGACCACAGTAAATTGCCAATTCTCTAACAAACAAAAAGGAGTATTATTTCTCCAGGTTCCCCACAAATCTACAGGGGGCTCTAGCTACAGATAGAATTTTCAATCGACTCCCAAAATCTAGGGTTTCTCCTTCAGATCCAATCAAAATTCTCCTGGATCTACCTAGGATCGATCCCATCTCCCTGACATTGGTAAATTTCACATCTTTTTCTTGTGTTTTTTTGCTCAACAATTAGTTATTTTTGGCAAAATCAATCAAATTTCTTGCAACTAATCACTCAGATTTGTAGTTTGATGCCAATGCTGAGGACTTATATTGTGAATTGTGTTCAAGTTTAGATTTTGACATTTTTTTGGGTATCCGATTCATTTAAAGTAATTCCTTAGGTTCCCCTAAATTAGTCAGTCAAAAAGTTTGCAATTTAATCCACACTATTTTGGGATATTTTTTTTTGTCAAATTAGTGTAGTTATTTTTTTTTCTCGCAATTTAATCTACTAAAATTTGTAGTTTTGCTGCCAAATGCAGTGATTTGAGCTCCTAACACAGGCGAATTTGAGTTTTTCCTGTAATTTGTGTTCAATTCTAGATTGTGACAAGAATCGATTTTTGTATTTGATTTTTAGAATAGGTCGTTACGTTTCCCTAAATTACTCGAGAATTTTATAATTTAATCCACTAAATTTTGTGTTTTTGCTGCCAATGCAGTAATTTGAACTCCTCATGTCGGTATCGTGATTTGTGGGCATAGTTTCTTGAATTAATTTAGGATAATTCGTTACTTTTTTTTATTTTTACCAAAGTGATTGAAATTTTTGCAATTTAGTCCAGTCAATTTTCTACTTTTGCTGCCAATGCAGTAATTTGAAATGAACCACTAACAGAGGTGAATTTGATGCCTTTTGTTGTGATTTACAGACATTTTTAGAGACATTTTTTTTTGTTATTTGATTCATTTAGGATGATTCATCATCTTTCTCTAATTTAAAACTAGCAATTTAATCCACTAAAAAGTGTAATTTTTTGCTGCCTATGCAACAATTTTAACTCTAGTATATGTAATTTTGATTCCTTTTCTTGTAATTTGTGCTTAATTTAGCATTTGACAAGGTTTTTTGTTTTGTTTTGTTTGTATTGTATTTGATTCATATTGAATCCGTCATTACTCTAATTTAGTCCACTAGAATTTGCAATTTTTCTGTCATTGCAGTAGTTTGCTATGACCATTGATGGATTGCAGTTCGACTTTGATGGGTTACATTTGAAGAGGAGGTGACCCACTTGGATGGGAATTTCTTGCTGGAGATGTCGTCTAGGTTATCTAAGGGGTTCTCCTTCTTTAGAAGCTCTGGTGGTTCGGATGTTGATAACAAGGGTGATTCCCCTAGCAAGCACGGGGTCTTGCCTTCTCTTAAGCTGAAAACAGATAAAGAGATCTATAGGCCTGGCGACTTGGTTGTTATAACAGTAGAAATTTCTAGCACGGAAGTATCTAAACCATCAGGGCAATCCAGTGATGCCGTGCCGTCTGTCTTGGTCGATAACCTCGGGTTCGAGATCAAGGGGGTGGAGAAGTTGGACACGCAGTGGTTCTCCACACAGAAGCTGCAACCGGGATCGAAGCAGAGGCGAGGTATTTGCGTTTTTTGCATTTTGAGTTCGTTTGAAAGTATTGTCATTTTTGTTTGTAAGTTGATAGAACACTTTCTAGTGTATTGTCCTCTGTACATTGTACTACTTGGTTTTTAATTGACAACATGCTTAAAATTGACATCCCATTATGTACTATGGTTTTGGATCAGTTAGGTCCTAGATACTTGTCAAACTTTAGAATTTCGTATTATTAGCTGAAACACATTGAAATTAATAATACAAACGAAGTTTATGTTCCGATGCTAATTAAGTAAACAAAGAGTAATTTTGGCCTTTCACTTTTGATAGCTTTGATGGTTCCCTATAGCTACTTTTTCAAAACTTAGTTTTGATATTGGCTTAGTAATCACTTCAAGGCTCAAGCAGTTTTGATGCAAAATTATCATATCATCATCTCTCACAATCATGGAGGCCACAACTATTCTCACTCTCTCACCGTCTAAGATGACCACAACTCACTCTCTCGCCGTAAAAGATGAGTCATTTTCTCATCATCCTAGGGGCCACAACTCTCTCCGTTGTTTCTACAGTTTATCACCAAGCTGGGCTTGATTGTCGTCTAAGCTCCAACTTGGGTGGTATTTTTTTCCTTTCTAGATTGTTCTGGTGATGTCACATTGGCTAGCTATTATCTTAGTAGTCTATTTTTGTGACACCTTTATATTTCTATATAATGTTTGGCTAGAGCATTACTCTTCCTCGTACAAAGACTCTTACTATGCTTCCTCTGGTGCCAAGGAGAAGAAAAAGTTTCCCCTGCTTTCTTCTTCATTTTTAACGTACAATACCCCTCCACACAAATTCTAAACAACCCCCCCCCCCCCTGTAGTGCCCCGTCCCGCAAAGTCAATCGGAGGAATCGAAACACCGACGGCGTTGGAACTTAGCCTTGCAACGGCTGCTCGAAGGCTCGCTCGTCCGAGGCGACTTCTCGCTCAGGTGGGGGAGTTTCGGTGAACTTGCTTCATCTTAGCCTTCACTTAATAACTCGCAATGTTTTCAACTTGCACTGGTAGGCTAATCTAAAAGCTACGCACCAACATAGCTAAGGGAATAATCCCGTCGGGTCGGAATGTCTTAGAACATGGAAAATGGTCCCACGGTCAACATAGAAGTCGGCTCAGCGTGCTTTCAAATGTCACTCGATCCTTCGATCCCGTGGCTTGGGAGAAGGAAGTTGGCTTAAGTTGTTAAGTTGTCCCGACACTTGAAATAGCCTAAGTCATAGGCGTCGCCTGTGTGAATGCTTGAAAAGCATGCACGGTCCCGTCGTTTTGTCCCAACACTTGAATTAGCCTAAGCCATATGCGTCGTCCGCATGAATGCGTAACAAAGCATGCATGGTCCCGTCCCGCAAGGCTTGGCATAGCCTTCGCACGTCCCGCAAGTTAAGTCGTCTCGCACGGCTCGTTGCCTTAAGTCTAGGCACCCGAAAAATTGGTTGTCCAAGTCGACCCCGTGCCTAGCACGTTCCCTCGACGCGGAGCTCGGCGTAGCCCTCGTTCGTCGAGTCGTCGCCTGAATAAGTTAGACAAGTGTTGTGCTGGGCTATCAAAGCCATTTCTAGCACTATCCCGCTCTATCTGCGGTTGTCAAGTTGCGTAGTCCCTTGAGAACAAGGCTCGTCGTATAAGTCTGTGACTTGAGCGTTAGCGTCGCCTATAGAATCAGGCCTGTCTAAGGCACGAGTTACGGTCGATTTAGTGAAATGCTTGCCACGAACAAAGGAAGTCCACGCGACTTGTTGTCGCCGAGATCGGTCCCGCTACTTGGGAGTCTCGCTAAGGCATGATATGTCCCGCACATGAGATCGTTCCCCCGGCTTGGGAGTCTCGTTAAGTCTTGATAGAAAGAAGGAATTCATGGTCATGTTAAGAATGGACTGGATAGACTGGATAGATCGAGTATGCATGGTCATTGGGCAACTTGTCGACAAGGTGTAGTCTTCTCGAATGATCACCGGGGCGCTGGGATCATTCGGCCCAGGAGAAGCGAGTGTGGCTCAAGGTAGGATGCTGGATGACCGCATGGGAGAGTTCCACCCCACCGGGCTAGCTACCCGTGTTGGTACAGGTGGATATCCCACGAGCCAGTCCAAGATAGCTTGAAATTGCTAGTGACCACTCATGTAGATGTGTCGGCAATAGCGGCACACCGCGTGTATGCCTTTGGATTGAGTCTAGAGCTTGAATGCAGGTCTAGTCGGTAACACAAGGTCTGGGCCTAAGACTGGGCTGCAGCATAGGCACCGTGCTTTGGCACGATAGATTGGCGTCGGGATGTCCATGAGATCGATGCTAGGTTTGGCAAGTCTTGTCTAAGTTGGTTCATGAGTTGAATAGAAGGGCCGCAAGGCGGCAGCATGATAAGTCTTGATATGTTGCGAGGCGCGGCCTCAATCTCGAAGCACGATCAAGTTTAAGCAAAGTCTAGAGAAACGGCCTGCACGAGTCGTCCCATTGCCGTCCTTGGCACTTGAACCTTTGGCACGAGGATTGGTCTAGAAGCGCTCGAGTTTAAACAAAGGTCTTGGCACGGCCGAGTTCGCGTAAGTTGCTCCTCGGCATAGCACAGTCTTTAATACGTTAAGGTCCCGAATAGAATGTGGCACGACCCTGCCGTCCCGAATTGAAGTTCGGTCAAGTACCTAAGCGATGAGGCATTGCCTCGATCGGAACGCACGTCGGTATTATAGCACGACCCTGTCGTTGCACGTCGAGTTGGTTAGACGTCAAGTCTTAAAACTGATCCTAAGGCAAGACTAGAAAGACAATTGGAAGGGTTTAAGCTGCACAAAAGTAAATGAAACGTGTCGGTTATGTATGGGTGGACGAGAAGCTCACTCCACCAGTACAGTGGTACTGACACCCACACAGTGTTTCATGTGCAGGCACAGGTAGAAGCTCGTGGCACGGACTCGCTTGGATGCGTCGAGGCACGGAGTTCCTTGGCGAGTCGAAGCGTGCGGCCGTGTGATTTGAAGACTTATACAGGGCATAATGTATGGACATCGCCTTCCGAAGCTTCCGCTGGATTCAAGCATTGTATCGAGAGATGAGAGAGAGCAGAGTGAATTGTAAAATGAGAGAAAAGTGAGTGCGAGAGACTTGTAATTTGGCCTTGCGCCCACAAATGTAATCTTATGTTCAATATCAATAAAAAAAAGCTTCTTTGAATGACTTGTGTTCATGTGTTCTTCTTTAAATTCCGCTGCAATGTATTCAATGTTTCTGCTTGGGACTACTGTGCGACGACCCCGTCGCCGTCGATGTAATCGGCCGTTATGGAACTGCCTTGCACGAGCGCAATCTAGGCTCGTGCGGCATCACGCCTTAGCGAGGACGATCGCTCCTACGGGAGCGGGACGTGACATAATGGTATCAGAGCACGGCTTTACGTCCTTGGACTTCAAATCGAATTATCAGTTTTGAAAGCTCGTCGTTGATAAAGAAGTGCGCGCTCTCTCTCGATTGTCCCTCGGCATGTCCATACAATAAGTCTAAATATTTTCAAAAGCTCGTACAAGCGTTCACTCGAACGCATCGGTAGACTATCGTCGAACGCACCTGTAGGCCTTTGTGTCGAACGATGTTAAACTTGACTCGATAGGGAACACATGCTAAGTTAACATGTCGCGTGTTTGCCTAACTAGTCCAACGTTAACCTGAGCATGTGAGCATGCAAACTCGAATATAGTCCGCACGGGATAGCCATGCGCACGGCCTTTGGCTAAGTTGCGTCGCGTATCGCGCACCTCGACTTTTGGTGCAAACGAGTGCGAGCGATACCAAGTACCGCTCGGTCGGGAATGAGCTACACTTAGAGTGTCTATCGATAGGAACGCTATCGAGTTAACGCTTAGGCGTACACGGAGGATTGTCTTGGATTTCGAGGAAATAGTACGAACGACTTAGCGCGTCGATATGACGCGAACGATTACGCTAGCAATTCGTCGAACGAATCCGAAGGATATCTTAGAGAATGATGCGAACGTGATTGAGGACTAGATCGGATGGCTCGAATCCGAGTGGTGTATGGTTTGTTTTGGAAATCATTCGAGCAAATATTGAGGATTACGAGTACGTCGGCGAGGCGATGCGATCGCGCAAAGCCTTAGAACGCGTCACGCTTAGTGGGTCGTGACTTCGAATGTCCTGAACGAGCATCTCGTTCGGACAACTTGCGAATAGGCAACGCGAGTTAGAAAATGATATCAAAATGATTCGGAACGATGAATGAAAATGAATGGTCTTGATCGAGGAAACTTAGAGGATCGCGCATACGATATCGGATTGATGCAAATGAAATGTGACTTGAGTTTCGAACAACGATCTTGAAACGAGCTTGAGGAACAGCGATCGAATTTGATCTTAAATATCGAGGAAATTATGGGATATCCAGTTCGAACAATAACATCAGTCGCACGACTCGAAATTGGTTGCAAAGAAAGATCGTCAGGTTACGCATATCGTCGATGGTATTGAGGCGTATCAAAGATCGATATGCGATAACTCGGGGGTACTCGGCGAATGACGATCGTGCAAAATGTCATTGTTCCAATGGATGCTATACTCGGGATATCGAAACGTGTCGAAGAAAGGATAAAACTTGGCTCGAGGATTTTCTGGTTGAATGAATGACGGTCGGACTATCAAATTGAAATCTTGGCTTGGATGAAAATGAAACGTTTGGATTTGCTTCGTCGATAACCACAACTTCGACATTCTTGTCTTATGCGAGCGCAACTCCAGCCTCGCACATGCGTCGCGCCGATTTGAGACGATCACTCCGCGTGAGCGCTGGTATGGTGATTCATACAGCGGGGGTGATTGACCTAACTTGGCGTGACAATTTGTGTGCTTCGACTTGTGGTTTGACGCGAAGGTGACTCGAGAATGGATTTGTGTGCTTGAAGAATGGAACTTGATGATTGAGTAGGTCCAATCCGCGTATCGAAAATGAGTTAGTCTAGACTCAAACAAGAGTTACGCCCCGATGAGAATGATTATTCCGCGGGAGCGTTGCGTGGTGATTCACGAACCACCGTGGATAATCGGACTCGTGTGAGATTGGGGCACAGCGTATTGTCGAGCTAGATGACCTCGTGATCGAATGCACAAATTGGTTAGAGTTGGTGATTTGGATAAAATCGAATATGTGCAACGCATGCATTGATGCGAATAGGTGATCGTGCTCGATGTTTAGAAATCTGAGTGACGCGAGCTTGGGTAGAAAACCCCGTATTACCGAACCTGGTTTGACCCTAGGATTGGGGTCAGTGTTGGTATTATTGTTGGGGAACTATGATTCCAATCCTGACATTGACTTAGCCTCGTAAAGATTGGCCTAGCGGTTAGGCGAAAGCCCCTGTTGCAGAGTTATCAATCGAAGAATTGATCTTGAGGATTGGTTTGAATGGATAGCATGAATCACGAACGTAGGAAATCCTGCTCACGAGACTCGGCTGACATGCATATATTTCAGGGACGCTTGGGTATGTGCACGAGGCGACTCGAGTGAGAATGACAAATTCTCTATCATGCGGCTTGGCTGAATGCATGTATTTTGGGGACGCTTGGAATGCGTGCATGATCCAGCCAAGTGATACAATGAGTTCAAGCAAGACTTGAAAGATGGGAGTGTGTCGAGATCTTGAAATCATGTTAACGAAAAGAACGATAATAGAGCGAGCGTGGCTCGGACTCAAGGAAACGCGTAGGCGTATCACGCTCGACTGTTATAGTCCCGTGTCTAGGCTCGATAAAGTCTTGGCCATAGAAATGGTAGGATGGCTTGCCTTCAGGAAAGTCTCGAGGACGAGACTTGTTCTGAGTGGTGTATGTTGTAGTGCCCCGTCCCGCAAAGTCAATCGGAGGAATCGAAACGCCGACGGCGTTGGAACTTAGCCTTGCAACGGCTGCTCGAAGGCTCGCTCGTCCGAGGCGACTTCTCGCTCAGGTGGGGGAGTTTCGGTGAACTTGCTTCATCTTAGCCTTCACTTAATAACTCGCAATGTTTTCAACTTGCACTGGTAGGCTAATCTAAAAGCTACGCACCAACATAGCTAAGGAAATAATCCCGTCGGGTCGGAATGTCTTAGAACATGGAAAATGGTCCCACGGTCAACATAGAAGTCGGCTCAGCGTGCTTTCAAATGTCACTCGATCCTTCGATCCCGTGGCTTGGGAGAAGGAAGTTGGCTTAAGTTGTTAAGTTGCCCCGACACTTGAAATAGCCTAAGTCATAGGCGTCGCCTGCGTGAATGCTTGAAAAGCATGCACGGTCCCGTCGTTTTGTCCCAACACTTGAATTAGCCTAAGCCATAGGCGTTGTCCGCATGAATGCGTAACAAAGCATGCATGGTCCCGTCCCGCAAGGCTTGGCATAGCCTTCGCACGTCCCGCAAGTTAAGTCGTCTCGCACGGCTCGTTGGCTTTAGTCTAGGCACCCGAAAAGTTGGTTGTCCAAGTCGACCCCGTGCCTAGCACGTTCCCTCGACGCGGAGCTCGGCGTAGCCCTCGCTCGTCGAGTCGTCGCCTGAATAAGTTAGACAAGTGTTGTGCTGGGCTATCAAAGCCATTTCTAGCACTATCCCGCTCTATCTGCGGTTGTCAAGTTGCGTAGTCCCTTGAGAACAAGGCTCGTCGTATAAGTCTGTGACTTGAGCGTTAGCGTCGCCTATAGAATCAGGCCTGTCTAAGGCACGAGTTACGGTCGGTTTAGTGAAATGCTTGCCACGAACAAAGGAAGTCCACGCGACTTGTTGTCGCCGAGATCGGTCCCGCTACTTGGGAGTCTCGCTAAGTCATGATATGTCCCGCACATGAGATCGTTCCCCCGGCTTGGGAGTCTCGTTAAGTCTTGATAGAAAGAAGGAATTTATGGTCATGTTAAGAAAGGACTGGATAGACTGGATAGATCGAGTATGCATGGTCATTGGGCAACTTGTCGACAAGGTGTAGTCTTCTCGAATGATCACCGGGACGCTGGGATCATTCGGCCCGGGAGAAGCGAGTGTGGCTCAAGGTAGGATGCTGGATGACCGCATGGGAGAGTTCCACCCCACCGGGCTAGCTACCCGTGTTGGTACAGGTGGATATCCCACGAGCCAGTCCAAGATAGCTTGAAATTGCTAGTGACCACTCATGTAGATGTGTCGGCAATAGCGGCACACCGCGCGTATGCCTTTGGATTGAGTCTAGAGCTTGAATGCAGGTCTAGTCGGTAACACAAGGTCTGGGCCTAAGACTGGGCTGCAGCATAGGCACCGTGCTTTGGCATGATAGATTGGCGTCGGGATGTCCATGAGATCGATGCTAGGTTTGGCAAGTCTTGTCTAAGTTGGTTCATGAGTTGAATAGAAGGGCCGCAAGGCGGCAGCATGATAAGTCTTGATATGTTGCGAGGCGCGGCCTCAATCTCGAAGCACGATCAAGTTTAAGCAAAGTCTAGAGAAACGGCCTGCACGAGTCGTCCCATTGCCGTCCTTGGCACTTGAACCTTTGGCACGAGGATTGGTCTAGAAGCGCTCGAGTTTAAACAAAGGTCTTGGCACGGCCGAGTTCGCGTAAGTTGCTCCTCGGCATAGCACAGTCTTGAATACGTTAAGGTCCCGAATAGAATGTGGCACGACCCTGCCGTCCCGAATTGAAGTTCGGTCAAGTACCTAAGCGATGAGGCATTGCCTCGATCGGAACGCACGTCGGTATTATAGCACGACCCTGTCGTTGCACGTCGAGTTGGTTAGACGTCAAGTCTTAAAACTGATCCTAAGGCAAGACTAGAAAGACAATTGGAAGGGTTTAAGCTGCACAAAAGTAAATGAAACGTGTCGGTTATGTATGGGTGGGCGAGAAGCTCACTCCACTAGTACAGTGGTACTGACACCCACACAGTGTTTCATGTGCAGGCACAGGTAGAAGCTCGTGGCGCGGAGCTCGCTTGGATGCGTCGAGGCACGGAGTTCCTTGGCGAGTCGAAGCGTGCGGCCGTGTGATTTGAAGACTTATACAGGGCATAATGTATGGACATCGCCTTCCGAAGCTTCCGCTGGATTCAAGCATTGTATTGAGAGATGAGAGAGAGCATAGTGAATTGTAAAATGAGAGAAAAGTGAGTGCGAGAGACTTGTAATTTGGCCTTGCGTCCACAAATGTAATCTTGTGTTCAATATCAATAAAAAAAAAAGCTTCTTTTGAATGACTTGTGTTCATGTGTTCTTCTTTAAATTCTGCTGCAATGTATTCAATGTTTCTGCTTGGGACTACTGTGCGACGACCCCGTCGCCGCCGATGTAATCGGCCGTTATGGAACTGCCTTGCACGAGCGCAATCTAGGCTCGTGCGGCATCACGCCTTAGCGAGGACGATCGCTCCTACGGGAGCGGGGTGTGACACCCCCCCCCCCCCCCCCCCCCCCCCCCCACACCACACCACGCACGCACACACACACACACACACACACATCTATACTCCGATAAGATACCCCCTCCCATTTACCTCTTCACTAGCCACCCTCACTCTTGTGTAGCCCATTCTTCAACCTACTACTTGAAACATGCCACTCTCTCTCAGCCAACTATCAGTTGCCCATAGGGTCCACCTGTCATCCTTTTACACTTGCAGTCCCTATCAGCTGCCAGGGCCAAGTCAAGAAGCCTTCTGAGTGGCCCACTTGTCAGTTCACAATCAGAGCACATTCGTAAGCCCAAACTAGCCTATTTGTTAGCAATTCTTAGTGTCCTGAGACCCACCCGTTAGCAACTCTACTAAATAAACTCTCTTGTCGTCGAGATGGCCACAAGTTACTCTCTCGCTACCCCGGAGTCTGTTACTCTCTCTAGCTGCCACGAAGGTCACAACTAACTCTCGTGCTGTATCAGAGGCTGCAACTCATCTCACCATCACTCGCGATCATGGGGACCGGAACTCATTTCACTCACTCTCTCTCTCGCCGTCAAAGATGACCACTACTCACTTTCTCATCGTCCTATAGGCCGCAACTCACTATCACTCCGTGTTTCTACAACCTATCTCCAACTCGGGCTTGATTGGCATCTAAACTCCAACTTGGGGGTATTTTTATCTATTAGATAGTTCTGGTGGTCACATAGGCTCCTGTTGTCTACTTTTGACTTTAGTTTTAACACCTTTGTATTTCTATATAATGATTAGCCTATAGCCGTAATGAGTTCATTCTTATTCTCTAGGTAGTCTTATCTTCTACAATACAATATTTGAAAATTACATTTCTTATGTGATGGTAGGTATCATTTAATTCATGTTCTAGCTGGAGGTTTAGGATTTAGGATTAGGGCTTAGAGTTGCTTCTTTAATCTCCTGGGAACATCAAGTTTTCTACTTCTGTATGAAATCGTTCCACAGTAGGGAACAAAAGTTCCAGGATGGCAAATGATATTCATTGCATTTTCTGATTCTTATCGAGGAAACTATTAACAAGATAAGTGTTGCCGTAGTGGAAATGCCTAATTTTGGTTTGGCATAGATTATTTATTTGTTTAATTTTTTATCACCTGGGTAAGGAATGATTTTCTGTAATTCTAATAGAGACTTAAAAAGAGTCTAAAGAAGAGGGGAGATGATCAGATTGGTAAGATCAGAGTTATAATAGATCATAGGACCAGAAAGGAGACAATGTTGTTAAGGCGTCTTTGATGCCCTTAAGGCACTGACATCTCCTAGTGTTAAGGACTCACTTAAAATGTTCACTCGAGTCCACTCTTCTAGGCGGTCGCCTAGACGCTATGCGTCCGGTGCCCGCCTAGTGCTCCCGACGCTCGACTATGCATGTTTTGTGGTTTTATGGACTATTTCTGTAATTTCCAGCAGGTTTTTTTTGAACCGTCTAGAACTAGGCGACCACCTAGACGGGCTAGGCGCCCGTCCGACTAGCGCCTAGCGACTTTTACAACCTTGCTTGAGTCACATGAGGTGCCGAGTTAAACAAATAAAAGTCATACTAGGCAACTCTAGTTACATGAGGTTCCAAGTTAATAAATGAAAGTCATACTAAAAGTTGAAGCTAGTCATAACTTGGATCAATTATAAACGTAAATAAATCGAGACTTCAACAACAAACACAAATTGCATTTTATAAGTGTAATATGATCAACTAGTTCAAAGATTATATTCATATAACTAGTTGTAGAAGATAGTTAGTCTTGATTTAGTTGTTCTCTTTGTATGACCTACGAGCCTCTTCGTTTTCCTACCTTTAGTCCCACATTGGAAAAACTCAAAGGAGTGATACCCTTGCCCCTCTCTCTCTCTCTCTCTATATATATATATATATATATATATATATATATACTCATTCTAAATAACAAAGTCCATTAAGTTTGAGCCAACTTCTCAACATGGTATCAAGACCCAAGTTTCTTTCTTGGAGCTAGTTCTTCTGACCAAAATATTTTTTTCCCGTACTTCCCAAACCCTAGCACGAGCTACCACCTTGCAATCAATCCGGTCACTGAATACCTAGCCCACGACTAGAGCTGTCAATTGGGCCGGCCCGGCCCAGCCCGACACGGGCACGGCCCGAAAAATTAGCTCATGTGCCGGCCCGGCCGTTTAATCGTGGGTCCGGGCTGGCCCGGCCCATTATATTGGGTCGTGCTGGATCATATATATTGGCCCATAAGATAGGCCTGGCCAAGCCCGACCCGAAGTCCAGGCACGGTCCGGCCCGGCCCGGCCCGAAGTCCAGGCCCGGCCCGAACTTTAGAATCACACGCTATCACTATTGCATTTATTGGGTCCTAAACAGGGCCGGTCTTGAGCTAATGGGGGACCAAGGCGAAACTTCCAAAATGGGCCCCCATACATAATGTAAAAAAAGTTTAAATAAAATAAAATTTTGTTGTAGTCAAGATTTGAACCAAGGACCTCATAAATATAAGTCTAGCACTATAACCACTACACAATATTTTTTGTTAAAAAATGGCACATGATACATACTAGTTCTATTGTAGATAGTTCCATGTTGGTGCCCCCTTTCGTCAGGGGGCCCTGGACCGTCGCCCGGCCTGCCCTGGGCCAGGGCCGCCCCTGGTCCTAAAGCAAGCTACATAAGAAAGTAGACAATTTAGAACAAAGAATGGATGGGATGTTAAAGTTAAAGATTGAGCTAGAATAATAAAAATAAGCACATAAACAGTAGGTAGCTGAGAAGACTACAAAACAATGGGTCATAATATAGTAGTTCTAGAAGACTAAGAAGATTTGCAAACGGATCTAATTTTGATTGTATTTGTCCAAAACAATGGGTAGCTGAGAATGATTACATAGTGTTTCTAGTGAACTTTCCAATAGTGAAGACGAAGGAAGTAGTTTCATTTTTCTTTATGATGGCCCAGATCTGACCCGACCCGGTCCGGCCCGGCTCAACCCGGCCCGAAGCCCACAGTGCCGTGGATCATGTGCCGGACTGGACTCAGATTTTCACCCTCAGGCCCGGTCCGGCCTGCTAAATTGCAGGGGCCTAAGAAGTCCAGCCCAGACCCGGCCCGGCCCACCCAAATTCGGGCCGGGCCGGGCCGGACCGGCCCACTTGACAGCTCTACCCACGACTACCTTCCTCCCTATGTTGGTAGATGGCAATTGTAAATGAGGCGATTACCTGCCTCAGCTAAGGTTCATGCCTAGGCATTGCCTTGATGACATTACGACTCTTGAGGCAGTTAGGGGCCCCGAAGGGCTGTCTTGCTTCACCTTGGTGCCTAACTGAGTGCCTTTGGCACCTTTAATAACACTGAGAGCAGATGATAGTTTTGAGCTGCATCTTATATAAGCCTATGGGAAATTCAGAAAAGAACTCTTTTGTGTTTATCAGAGAAAAACCAGCGAAGTTGCACCTGTAGAAGATAAAGTGACTGAAAGATCCAATTTATGAAGAGGCTTGTCGCTGTCATGAAGTGAGGGATAGGAGACAGAAACATGTAAAATTACTAGATGGAAGGATTGCCGCATGGTTATATACCAATAGCCTGGAAGGTCTTCCATATTTTTTAAAAGTGATGAAAATGTTGATGTACCAGGTTTTTGAAGATTGAGAGTGCATTTACATTTTATTTTACATGTTAGATTCTTTTGTTGTAACCATCTGGGTATTTAGATCTTAGACATTTTCCTATCTTCCAAGTTTCGGGAGTATGTGATATTTTATAGTTTGCAATTCCTACGCAGCATCTTTATGCCAGAACTCTGTAGGTATAAGTTATGAGAAATTGAGAATAAGTTTGTTCGTTGAAAACTCGGAGCTTGAGAGAATTTGAGGAAACAGTAGATATATAAGAGGCACATTACTAATAAATATGACAAGTAATAAGGTCTTGTACCAATTTTTTGTTTTGTTTATTTATGTGATACCTTTTCTTCCTTTTTTTTGACTTAATTGGCTTAGTACAACTTTCTTCCCACTTGGATAAAATTATTTAACTTCTTCATTTGGTGTGCAGGTGAGCGTTTGTTTCTGGAGTGTTCAGCACAATCAATAATCTCAAAGGTGATACTTTCATCTGGGAGCACAAAAACATGTAGGTATCTCTTAGTTTTAATAGAATACATTGTGTTCTTAGATATGCATTTCAATTGCAATAATGAAATTATGAACTTGAAGTACCTTAAATTTGAACTGCGATAGTTTATCAGTATTTGTTCTGATATTGGATTTTGTTGAAATAATATGACATAACAAAGGGATACGTTGAATGGTTGACTTTTTGATCTGGTCCCAGTCCAAATTTTCAAATGGGATGATACACAATCATGATTCATGGATTTCTAGAAATATAGCTTGTCATGATTTGTTTGGTGATGGTAGTATTTGTATCGGATATTAGGTTTTTGATTTGGGATGAAGTAACTCGTAAAGGTTAAAAGGTTGTATGTACTCGTGGCACTCTAGATAATTGCTTCACAATTATTTTCATAGGAAGTAACGTTTTTGGAGCGCTCACTTGGTGAATCCAATCTACGTTGTGAATACGTAGGGATATACACTGAATATTTGTGGGTAAATTGGATGCTAGATACTGTTGTGATTTTGCAATTTCTTAGATGGCATCTGAGGACTGCCCAACAGTATAACTCTGGCCCTGGACTGGTGGAAAAGATCTACCATCGTTGTTGGATCGACAACCATACCTTAAAGGTAAAACAACAAAAACAAAAACAATGGCTTTATCCCATACTTTTGGGCTTGGGTGTTTGAATTCTCTTCTTCCATTCGGCTCTGCTAAGATGCTCAGAAATTGCCATAACCTTAATTAGTTATTCTCATGTTGCCAAGGTTAGTCGGTTGTTATTGAGTAGAGTTTGTGAAGGAAAAGCGTGCTGTTCTGAAGTTTTGTAGATTTCACATAAAGATGTTTTGGAATTCGAAGGAAATTTAGGCTGAAATTTGTGATAAATGTTTATGGATTCAGTGGGTTGAATATCATAGAAAAACTGGTTCAGAGGATTAATAAGAGAAACAGGTTACACATGCATTTAACCTAATTTCCAGCTCCTGATAAGTGATTAAAAGCACACTTGCAGAAAAATGAAGCTGAAAAACAAATCTAGAAAAGAAGGCTAAACAAGATTTGAAATGTAAAACACAGAAGAGTAAACTAAACAGCAAACAGCTAAAAATGAACTATTTAGTTGCCAGCGGCACACCCTTTTGCTAATGTTAGGGAGGAGTTGGCCCTTAATTGAGCTAAATGAAAGAATTGTTCACGTAGCCAACTTTGGCATATTAGGTTTTGTTTTGTCGTTGTTGTACTATGTTGTCTTGCTTCAGAATAAAGTTCTTTAAATTACACAAGAATCTCTGCTATTAGATAATTCTTTTTACCTGTTTTCAATCTCTCCCTGCAGTATTTCCTATATGGAAAATATGCTCACTGTTTTTGTTTTTCTCATACACTGTCCTGAAGGCATACCTTGTTATGAAGCTCTCATTTGACTTAGTCTCACGGTCTAGGCTAGGTGCTGTTGGGAGGTGTGTAGTAAGGGAATTAAGGAACTTGCAGGATAATTATTGAGTCCGTCTTAAGATCACTTAGCACTGAACCTGATCAACTGAGAAGTTTATGTACTAACCAAGCCTCGGTCGGCAATAGTAAACAAATTACCTTCTTAAAGTTGAATTTTGAAATATTTCTTTGGCTGTTTATTATGCTCATTTAGAGGAAGGTTGGCTTGTTAGTGTAATTTAGAACTTGCCACTTCTTGAATGTCTCAGTTGTCTTTAGAAGAATAGGCTGATGAGTGATGAATATGATTTACTTCTTCAGATGGAAGAGGAATAGTTGATTCAAGCAAATATTATTAAATGTAGATTTCCTATCTTGTGCTTGTTTTGAGTAGCCTTAACACTGTTTCTGACACTTGGTTGATGCACCTCACATGTAGATCCTATGCTTCATCTGACAAGTTTAGCAAAGACATTTTATTGTCTCCAATTATTACGATTTTATCTATTTAATACTGTGTATGCATCTGCTGAGACAAGTACCTTACGGCCAAAGAAATAGTTGTTATTAGATAATGCATTGTCATAATTTTGCTTGGAAATCTGAACTAGTCTTACGTCCACATGATTGCTCATGAAGTCTAATATATTTGTGAGTGACATTTTGACAATCGCATGCAGACATGGTACGTGCAGAGCTGCCGAAAAATTTACCCCCATCTTACAGGGGAACAGCCATACGCTATATCTATTATGCCAGAAGTACACTACATGGTCGATGGCTTGTTCTGGAGAATGGGCATCAGGATAAAGAGTCCAATGATGAATTAATTCGGTTGGTCAGTTCTTTTACTTATGTAAAACCCTGAAGTTCTACACACTCTTACTGGAAATATTTTTTGTTGCCTACTAGAGGAGTTATTAACATTTATATGACAAGACATGTTTAATAGTTACTGATTCTGGTGCTTTTACTCATCCCACACGTTAATTTATTTTATTAAAATTCTTGTTTCTCCTTGCTGTCTTTCCAAACCATGTTTACATGTAATGTCTATTTGGTCCATTCATTTGATCACATTTTGTTACTACTTGACTGATTAAATAAGCAGAATCACGGAACTCGAGTATCTCTTTTCTGTCTGTTCTTCCATTATTATAAGGTCCTAAATCATGCATCAAGTAGAACCACCTTACTCCCTTGCAACTTTTCCGCATGAACCTAAATTGCTATTTTAGTACCTATTGAGCATGTTGAAGGTACCTTGTTTGCTTCATCATTTCACCAATTTAGCACACATCAGCTTGATATTCTTGTTTCTCAACCCCTTCGTATTTGCCAAGTGTCCTAGATTCTAGTTATTGGCCCAACAGTGTTGAAACATTGTCAATATTCCCCTTACTAGAGTGAAGGTCATTGTCAATCTTTTCATTTACCTGAATGATGATATAATTAGTCTTCTGTCTTGATGTTGTTATAGATGCTCAAGTATGATGACTCATCCTGGCTTCATGAACTGCAAGGCAACCATTCCAACTAGATTCCACTTCCATGACACACCAATTAAGATTTCTGTTCTCAACCGATGAAGAAGAGGTAGAACATTCTGGAGAGGAACAAATCACTGTCCCAGGGTCTGCTTTAGAAAGCAAGAAATGGTCCTAGCCATGAGCAATCATCAGAACAATTTAGTTTCCACTTGAAAGGGAAAGAAAAAAAAAAGCTGCTGCTTTTTCCTGGCAGATTGGCAACTAAGGCTTGACCCGTACAAAGTTTATTTCCCCTTCTTCACCTTTTACCTACTTTTTTCGTTGTCAAAGACCCTACCCTATCTGTCCTTGACTAGAGTATACCATGTTCCTTGTCTTTCCTATAAGTTTGAGTTGGTTTTTGACTCTAGCTGTTTAGATTTAACCCATCTGGATGGGAGAAAGCTTGGATGATGATGATGATAAGGATGAACACAACTGAGTTGTAATATATCAGAGGTTAACAAATTATGTTATCCTAATTCAACTAATTTCCATACAGGAGGCTCGAGTTTCATTGCAAATATGGGTTACACAACAGAGCAACAACTTGCTGAGTGAAGGTTAGTGAGCTTTATCTTTCTTCCTGTTGTGCATCCATTGTGTATAAGCTGAACTTGAGACTTGAAATATAAGGGTGGATTAAGAGTGTAAGATTAGTTTAAGCTTAAATTTCATCTTTACTAATAGTATAAAATAACAACTATTCTCATGCAAAATTTTATGAATTATGATTATTCTATATTTAACAGAATAATAGTTGGAAAAACAAACCATTTTTTGGGCCCAAGCTATTACCTTTTGAAAGATAATGATGATGTCTTTTCTGCTATCTGGAACATAAGCTATGTGCTATGGCCAAACGTTTCAAAAGGACATCAATTTAATAGTTAGCTGCTGTGGACTATTCTTGGGAGTAACACCCCTTCTTTGCTTACTCTATGGAGATTATGAAAATGGAAGAAATATAGCTCATCTTGCAAGAAGGATATGGAGTTGAAAGTCACCAAACATGCCAACAACTTACAGATTCTAAACAGGATGAAGAGCATTGGACATATATGTGAACTTGTACCAAAATAGAGCTATCATCATGTGCAATAAATATGGACAACAATTAAGAGGATTGTGTTAGAGTTATTACGGAATGTACCATTCGGTCCAGAATGAAGGTGATAGAAATGAGTGACCAATGAAGCACAAATTACAAATATGCAAATAGCTTACATCTGAGTCCAAAAGGTTTTACTCACTGGTAAATAAGGGCCACCCCCTCTCCCGGAAATGATCCGTGCATGAAACTTATGTGCATCATGACTTTGTCCACTAAAAAAGGTTAATCCGGGTGTACACATGGGACTTGAGCATTTATATATAAACCAATCAAACTCTAATCTAATATGCAATATGGGACAATTTTGGGTTTCACAACCTGATCCACTCAAAGATGAGACTCTGATACCTATGCAGATGACCTAATCTCATCCCAGTCGGACACCAACACACAGTGACTGTGATACTGTTTGTCTTGACCCATATGCCCGCCAGGACATGGCTCATGTATGGGATCTCATGTGCATCATTACTTAGCCCACATGTGAAAATGGTATATCCGGGTGTACACATGAGACTCAAACATTTGTATATAAACCATTCAAACTCTTATCACAATATCCAGTGTGGGACTATATCTTGGGGTTTCACAGAGAGAAAATTATTAACTAATAAGCAAGTGTTAAGGGACATGTATCCACAACAATACCAAGTTTTCAAACTCCTTTTGGTGAACAAAGAGATTTTGGGGTTCAATAGAATCAATACATAGTTAATGGTTATGTTGCATGAATGTCGATACAGATATGAATACGACATGGATATTGGATACAAACATTTTAAGATAGATATGATATGTATTACCTATTGTTGCATGAATACAGACACAGGTATGTGAACGGACACGACACAAATATGTACACCATAATTTTTTATCTGTGCAACATACACCCTACAAACCATGTGCTGTACTGGGACCCCAAATGCGACATTTTTTCTTGATAGTTAATAGGGGAAAACGGTGACCTAGGTGATCCATATCCACAAGATGATTGTTGATGAATATATCAATCAAATGGTAATAGGAAAGAACTAACGGGGGTTAGTCAAAATGGATTTTAAAAACACACCATGAGTGTGATTTCAGAATCACAATCAAAGTAATTTCAATCAAAACACGGTGATTATAAAATGCCTGGGATTGTGATTTGAAATCACATGCACATTGTGTTTCTATAATCACCATTTAAGAAAAAAAATATCATTTTTTTTTCTTTTGAGCTAATTTGATATAAATAAAAAGTTAAATTAGTTAAAATTATTTACTTGGTTATTTATTTTTATAATAATATCAATCCATTAAACAACTAAATTTTGCTTGACTTATTCAGTACACATTTACTTCAAAATAAATAACATGATTTTGTGTGTGTCTAATGTGATGTTCGAGCTAAGTATAAGTATTAGAACTTTATAATGAACATGCATGTAAGATGATAACAATCACTATATATAATTTTATTTATTCATTTTATTAAAGTATGATGTGCTTTCCTCCAAAATAAAATATTTATATTATCTTCCATATATCACATTTAACAATTAAGATTTCTTAAATCAAGAAAAATAAATAAGAACATATGTCCAAACTTAGGATCCGTCCAAGTGAAACATTAGTTCATACCCAAAAATAGATGAGGCGTTGGCGTCCTCATAGACCACATCCCTGACCTTGGAATCTTGGATGAGAACCCTGCTCGACTACCCGTTCATTGAGCTAGGTCGGAGCTCGCTTCGGGATTTGATCATTGTAGCGATGCGGTCTGATCTCCTCATCTTTTATCTATTAATTTGTACTTGTCAGTTGTCTTCTTCAATCCTTTCTTGTCTGAAGCACGTTGGCTTTTGAATCTAGCTTTGACGCTCATTGTGGACATGCGTGGAGCCGTTGCCTTTGCCCCTCCCGACTACCACCATCTCGACCGATGCGGTGGAGAGACGACAAACATTAAGAAGTAGATTTAAAAAAAAATCGAGGAAGATGAAAAAAATGAGGCTCATGGATAGAGGAGAAAGATGAGGAGTTGTGGGTGGTTTATGAATCCCACCTTTGGAGGATGTGATTTTGGTAGAAGAAAATGAATAGAAAAAAAGGTAAGTGGGATTTTGAATGTGCAATTGCGTTGATTTGTAAATCACATTTGACTAAGAGTAGATTTGATAACCACAATCAGCACATGATTTTCTAACCACGTGATTTCGTAACCGTTCCCTTGATTAATCACAATTGACAAACCCCCCAAAATCAATTAATTGCCAAAATGAAGCATACAAGAGAAGGTTGTTGTAGGATTCGGTACGAATTCCTCCTTAACAGAGACAATATATATGCACACAAACAAACCACTCTTAAGTGAACCACAATGTACTGATTAAGCCTCCCCCTTATGATTGGTTACCCTTGAAAGCAGCCTACCATGTACCTTGTATATAAGTTAACTGTGACCTAGATACCTTTGGTTCAATAGGCTCCATGTACATTGTTATTTTCAAGGCCTTAACAAAATGGGATGTTTGAAAACTTGGTGTTTTTGTGAATGGAACTTGGAGAACAAGCTCAAACATTAATGCAATTTGATTGTCTAATGCTCAAAGTGGTTAGGCTCCAATTCAGAACAGTGGCAGGTGATTGTTGATTATGAAGGTGAACCATCTAAAGCTTGTTCTTTGTTGACATTGTTGAACCCTCATGATGGAAAAAATGAAGCCTAGTAGCAAAGCAAACAATTCCAAACTTATTGTAATATACGACAATACTTTCACTGGTTGAGGAAAGCTAATTAAGAGAGGACGCTTGACCATTCTTGTACGAAATATCCAATATACAGGACAGAAGGATAACTTGGAATGACCATGGTGTTATCTGTTATACGACTAAGAAGTATCTAATATACAGGACAATGTGATAACTTGGAGTGACCATGGGCATGGTGGTATTTGTTATATGACTAAGTACGGTCTGCACTGGATGGAAGATGAAAGGATGTGGCAAAGGTGGCTTGCAAACATGATTGACCTCCTATACCTACCTATGTGTGAATCGTCATGGATGATGGACTAGTCATTGAAGATGGCGAACAAGGCTGGTAGAGAAGCTCAGGGTCATGGATAAGCAAAAGTTTTGCAGAAGCCATAAGCATTAAAGGTGTCATTTCATCTTTTTGCAATTTCATACCTGGCATCCATCAGGTGCAATATAACAGGCTTTGCAAACTTTTGGAACGTGTTCCATAAATATCACAATCTATTTATAGGTTTCAGTTATACACCACTGAAGTAATTTAATGGATCATTCACGATGGAGATGGCTGTCTGTTCTCCATAAATGAGCTTGCAGCTGAATTTATTGCTGCTTATTTGTTTCAAATCAAGAACCATGGGAAGTTGTATGGTTCAGTTGATATGTGGAGGAATAATAATATCTGTCCAATGCTGCTAAAATTAATAGAGGTTTCCCCAATGTTTAGTTATCTGGATCTCTGTTACTTGGATCACGGCTTGCTTCAGTATGCAATACGAGTATGGGTACACATTTTGCTACTTTCCCGGAACGGTAATAGAGGGTAGGCTTAATAGGTAGGTTACTTGGATTCACAGGTTACGCCTTGGTCAATTGTATATATACGTAACCTTCAACAATAGGTGAGTGGATCCGTTAATTCATATCAAAATAACCAAGGGAGGAGATAATTTCGTAAATCTGTGTTTGGTAGGGAAGAAATTGCAAAACCCTACAAAGATCTGCCTTTTATCATGTTATGAACAGAGCAAGCATGACAAAGTAGGTATATTTTTTAATAATTAATAGATTTTGGTTAGTAATTGCATGAAATTTTAGGACAAAATTCTAATTACATGATCTCTACATGCCATCTATTGTTGCATGAAAACTGTAAACGAAAAAAAGTAGCATAAGGTATCATTACATATTCTGTTAGCCATATGCATATGATTCTTGCATGCTATCTGTAATAGAGGCAATTTTTACACAACTGTTGCATGGTTACGAGGATCTTCCCTCTTACGCAAGAAAGCAAGCATGACAAACTAGATATATTCTAATAATTAATATATCTTGGTTCTTAGCTGCATGAAAGTTTAAAATAAAATTATAATAACATAATTTCTACATTCCATTTATTGTTGCGTGAAAATTTTAAACAAAAACAAACTAGCTTAAGGTATTATTACCTTTTGTTAGCCATATGTATTTGATTCTTGCATGCTATCTCCAATAAAAGCAATTTTTTTAGATAAATGTTGCATGGTTACATGATAATTAGTTTAAACAACTTCCTTAGCTTCTAATAAAGTAAATAACAACCAAATTAAAATGTAGATTGACCACAATTTCGTGTTTGATTAGTTTAACAAAAGCACTTTGTGCTATCAAATCAACATCTACCAATAAAATAAAGTTCACAAGAACCAACTTTCTTTTGACACTAACCATCTTTGAATAATATTCCAACTAATTTAAATAGTAGCCAGCTAGATAATTTGGGGGAGGGGGTCAGGAAGGCATATGAAGCATTCATCTAAGAAGGTAGTCAGGAGGCGGTCTCCTCAATGTGAAACCTCGACGCATCAAGTTGGTAAAAAAGGGGGTCAGGAAGGCATACGAAGCATTCATCTAAGAAGGTAGTCAGGAGGCGGTCTCCTCAATGTGAAACCTCGACGCATCAAGTTGGTAAAAAACTTGGTGAGTTTATCAATGATGGCTTTGGTACAATCAAGTCCATCTTCGGTGAGGTCGTTGGAATTATAGTAGGACTAGCTGCATTTGTTTGTGAGGTTGTCACAACAACATTGTCGGTCCTTAACTAGGGGTGTAAACGAGCCGGAGGGACACATACATTTACTGTTTGAGTTCGGGCTGAAAATAAAAACGAGTTTGGGCCGAACAGACATGGACAGTCCACTGTTTGAGTTCGGACCGGACGGACACGGACAATCACTGTTCGTTAATTCAATCGGACGGTCCGCGGACAAATTCGGACCATCATAAATATATGATAACTTTGGATACCATAATATAGATCTGATGGTAGCAGACTCACAGAGATTGGTTCACATACATGCTTACTACAATAACTTAAACTCGATGGCACACATTAATTCCAGATGTTACTCGGCTAGTCGCATTCATTCAATAATGCAATTTTCGATTAGTTTAGGTATCGCTGAGAAATCGCCATGTACACTGATTACTGCACGTATTAAAGTAATCAGATTTACCAATCATAATTGTTCTACCGATTTGATTTAAGTCATTGTAAACCAAGCATGTATTACAAGCCATACTTGATGGTGGCCATAAGCTCCCTAGCCCCGATGGCATTCGCGTCATAATATGACATAAATGATGCAAAATCAAAAGGAGTCTCCACTATTGGTCCACGGACAAATTCGGACCGGACATGGATATGACCGTGTTAGGTTCCGATTTTTAAACGGACCCAAAAAAATGTCCAAGCTTTGTTCGTTAATTCAATCGGACGTCCAGCGGTCGAACCATTATCGAGCAGGATTCGTACGGACAACGGACTGCTTTGTCCATTTTACAGTCCTATCCTTAACTACATGCCCTAAGAGGATAGTGTGACTCAGAGATGTGCTGGAGCATGGAGATGTTGGGAAGAGGAAGGGGAGCTTCCGTATTTGGTGCCAACCATGTAAATGGAAATCCTCTTACAGAAAACTGTAATATATAATATTTCATATGCTCAGCTCTCACAAAATTCTAACCAAACTTGACTAAAAATTACACATGGATCTTTCTTTATTAAGGAAAATAAAACAAAAACCCTGACCCATTTAGGATTCGACTGAGTGCCCTGCTTGCCCGGGGAACACATTTCTTAAAGGACAACTTAAACTCATTCCTTATTGATCAACATTTAACCAAAAATCTGTTCAATCTGCACCAGACCAAATGAGCCTGAACTTAGCGTGTGATGCATCCACACACTTGGTGGGTGATAGAGCCCTTTTCAGGGCTGTTTTTGCGTTGCCTTGGTGCTGCACCCATCAGTTTGGAGGATTACCACACTTAATCACCAGCTACACATGTGCAGAGGCCTGTAACAAGAAGAGTTTAATCACGGGTTAGTGGATCTTAGCTCTTCCATGGACAACAGAAGGGAGGAGCCTAAAGGCATCTGCCTCTTGTTATTGGATGCGAGTATCATGATTCTGGAGGGCTGGTTTATATGCTATTGGATCAGAAAGGATTGGAGTCATGTAACGTTCTGTTGTATTTTGCTTGGTGCGCCTCTAACTCTTTGGGATCGATGCTTCTGTTTCTGCTTTTGGACTCAGGGTGGGGTTCCATGGAAGAAATATGGATTGCATTTTACTAGATGGCTCCTGACTCATAGGGTTGTCGTGGGAATCTTCCTATTAAACAAGCCAGAGAATGATGGTAAGCAGATAATTGTGAACGAGCCAAGACATTTATTTTATCATTTTTTTCATGACGGTATCACATTTAACCTAAGTAATCTTATTGTGATTCTATTCTTTTCTTTTCCAACCTTGGCAAAAGCTAATGAAGAAAGCAACTGGTCTTTCTCATACTCTCTCTGCATATGAGAAAGAGCACTTCCCTTCTTCATTAGCTTCTTAGGGGCTGTTTTGTTAGCCGAAAATGGGCTAGAAAGTTAAATATTGAGAAAGTCGGCCCGACTTTCTCACTTTCTATGTACTAAAGTGAGGTTTTCCTAGTATTGTTAAAAGAGAATGAAATACATCTTATGTTTTCGAAGTCACATGATTTCTTCTGAATGAATATGCGTCTAGTATTTATTTCCACTATTTTTGTTTATTTTCGTATCTATGATCATTTTAGTTTTTTTGTCTTTCCGACCTGTTGAGTTGCACATCACCATTAGGATGGCATATTCCTTGAAACTTGTGTTATATGATTTTACTGCTAACCTAGCTCTCATGGTGTTGAAAATTAATAACATGCCATTTATGTATGTTCAAGTTACGTATATTGGCCTGCCTACATGTCAATAAATAGTTGTGAGAGACTTATACTTGTTTGTCAATGTTCCAGGGGCTTTACCCACTGAAGCTTCTCAGATGGATATTTTTTGGAAAGAGAAGGATGCAGATTGTGAATGGGTAATAATTTAAATAAGTTTATTTTGATATGTTTAAAATGATAGAACAATATAAATATATAACCCTCAAGCCTCACTATTACTCGAGAGTTTTGGTGTAATGCTAGCGACTAGTTACTTCAACTTGGTATCAGAACAACCTAGGTTCGAATCTCCTTTTACCTGCATTTTAAGAGGATCTTAAAAGTTCTATACCACTGCGTGAGTCCAGCGTTGTCTATAATGGGACTTGGACCTGCGGGGGCGTCTTAGAACAATATAAGTATATAACTCTCAAGCCTCACTATATATAACTCTAGAGTTTTTGTGTACTGATAGGTACTTTAAAATACAATTGGGGCCTGGTTTATTGGAATTGTTTTGTATTCACAATAGATTTTGACTGTTTTAAATTCAGTTTAGTGTTACTAGTGTTATATTCTGTCTCCATCCCCATGGGTTCCGTGAGACTTAATGAAGTCAATTATTGGGCACAACCTTAATAACAAGCAATGCAGCATTCTATAGATGGAATTTCATTTTAAAATCATAATTAGACTCGAGATTTCATCTATCAATGTATATTATATCAATCTTAAATTGTGGATAAGAGTCTCCGTGTCTCACTTGAGCATATCTACTTATTTTCAGGTTAGAGCTAATGATATTTCAGATGAACTTGAAGAAGGATATGATAGTTCAAGGGATGAAGTTTCATCTGTTTCTTCCTTCAATCCTGCTAGAAGAAGTGCTGACATGTCACTCAAAAGTTCCTTATCTTTGCAATCAATGGTGACAAGAGCTTCAAACAGTGAATCTCAGTATCCTCAAGGAGACAGTACCAGCTTCCCTACATATATTCCACTTTCCCAACTTTCAGTAGCCGAGACCATAGATAATCAAAGTGAGGGTAAGGAAACTTACTTCAGATGTCAAAGCTTTGTTAAGATATGGATTCTGCCGACCTAATCTATTATTTTCTGTGTAGTTATCCTTCCTTTTCTAAATTCTGCTAGTTTTTGTAATGATTTATTATTCTCTCTTGAACACTTTTAAAGTTGCACCTCTTTATTGATGAGAATTTTAATTTAAGATGCAATTGAACTTACTGTTAAAATTATCTCCCTATAGGACTGGTGTCACCAATGAAGAAATATCGATCTGTAGTCTCTCCCAAACTGCAGAGAAAGATCTCAAACATGAATCAGACTGATAAAACAGCACCTCCTTTACATGGACCTGTGGAACCTATAACATGTACGAACCATACTTTTTCCTAAGTAGAATGATACACTTCTACTTTATGTTTGCCAATGAACTATAGAAGTCTCAGGAAGCTAATTTACAGAAAACATTTTCTGCAGCAGAAGGCTTCATTCGAGGAAGGTCGTACAATATAAGGATAGATGACCAAGTTTTACTTCGATTTTCCCCAGGAAACTCTGATTCAACTTATTATTTTGGTGACATGGTAAGTGTACGTTCTTGCAATTTATATTGTTTTGTTCCAGAAAGCTGATGTTATATGTACTTTTACTGTTCTGGCGACAGATTGGGGGGACTCTTACCTTCTTTCATGGAGAAGGTGCTAGGAGATGCCTTGAGGTAATCTTTGTCTTTTGTTTTCTCAGTAGTAGCTTCTTATGATATAGTCATTAGCTACATATTCCATATTCTTCACATGCTAGTGCCACATCAAAGTTATGTCCAGATGTTGACATTTTCCAGGTTTCAGTAACTCTGGAGACTTCAGAAATCATCAGCCAGCGATTTGTGCATCCTTCAAGGAGGAGGTCACTGACAATAACAAAGGTACTCTGTCATATTTACTGGTGACTAGAACTGTGAGCTATCAACATATTACTTGCACCTCACAAACGATTGAGCAGCTCCCTTGTACTTTTGTGTCAATAGGAAGTTTTTGTTATCTGAAATAAGATCTTATTGTAGATTAAAATATGATATTGTAGAAGAATACATATGGCTGATTAGCTGACATTTTTTCTTTTTGAAAAAAAAAGTTCTCAGCTGATATACATCAAGACTGAGCACGTAAGCTAAAATATTACTATCACTACTTCAAACAGCTATTACTGAGTATCTCAAAGTATTATATGGATGTGACACCTCACAATCAACCAGTACAACAAACTACTAAGTCATTGTACAGCTAAAACAGAAAGTTCTCTATTACAAAATTACTACTACTACTGAAAAACTATCCTGAAAGAACATCCTCCTACACCAATTCATGATCAATTGTCTTCTGCAAAACCAGTATCACATTATGATAGAAGAAGGATGGACATCTTCACCTTCAATTTCATCATCTCAGTTGTCTGATTGGCGGATGTATTGGTGGACGTTTTACTTACAATTATTTTAGATTCCTGCTTTTCTTTGGCATTTTTATAACAACGATGGAGATTAAGTGGCATGCATATTTCACAAGGCATGCGGATGTCATATAATTGAAGAAATTAGCAATCTGGGATGCGTAGAATTAGTCTAATTGCATGTTCACCTTTGCCGTCAGATTAGTATTTTTATTTTTATTTTTATTTTTATTTTTTTATACTAATAAGTTGTTGGTCCTTTCCTAATTAGTTTCCATAACATCAGGAGCAGCACGAATGCCTTCATACCATTTACAGCTAATTACCTGTTTTAATAAAGTAAAAGTATATGCACATTCTACTCACTTGGGGGAAGGGGGAGTTTGTAATAATGCCTTTACACTTTTGAAAACTACGACAAAATTACATGACTCAAGCTGAACTGCAAGTTGCCTGGACTGCATCTGTCTCTTTCTAACTTGGATGAATGCATTACCAACTTGTTTCTATGTTTTTCCCCTTCTTTTTCGCCAACTTGTTTCTATGTTTTCCCCTTCTTTTACGCCAGGTAGAGTATTCATGTCATGCATTGAAACTCTTGGTGCAACAATCAGCTACACCATGTCCATACCTATAAGTCACAAGCTCTATCAAGTATCATCATAAGAAGACTTGTGCACCTTCCACAAACTCTTAAGCTTTCCTTCCTACTAGGCTATCCTCTGTGCTTGATGTTCTCAACCAACACTTCTAAGCAGGTTGAACCGAGACATTATTAGTTCTCATACTTGGTATGAGTTTCATAAAACCGTATATATTTATTGTTAAAAATTAGCCTCTATACAAAAGCTGATCTATGAATCTGACATCCACCCTATGTTAAACGAATACGGGAACGTATACAGATGAGAACATACGGATATGGAATATGGACATTTCCATATAGGTACAATATAATTACCTATGTTGCACGGATACAGGTACAAACACGATAAGTGTAAGGGCACCATTTTCCTCTGTCCGTGCAACATAGCATCCGCCCTTGCCATTTTGTTGAAGGTTTCATATGTGTCACATGAACTATGTACAATTTCCTCTTCTCTAATATCTTTTTACTCATCAGATCTGCATGATAATTAAGAAGCTAACTGAGGGTAACATGGTAGATCGATTTCCCAAAAAAGTGGTAGCTCCTTGTACCTCTAATCCTGCAAAATGAAATGTGTTTTAATGATTATTGTTGATAGAGGGGTTCATTGAGTTTGGTTCAACTGGAGGGGATTATGAGATTTAGCTCCATGCTATGCAAATCTTAGAAAAATATTTAAATGTTATAATTCTCTTGTCCAATTTAAAATTTATAACTGATTCTTGTTGGACTTGGGCGTCAAGTTTGGGATGTTGGCTTTGTTGTTGTAAACTTGGTTCATATGGGTTTTAAGATTTGTAGAACACGATGATGATTGGCTTAACCCCATCACTAAGACATTCTATTCTATATTCGTTTGTGTGCATTGACCAATCCTCTCAATGTTCTTTTTGCTGCTATATCACAGTTCAGTGTTTTGTTTTTTCTTAAAAAAGTTACAGGTACTTCATCCGAGTCTAATATAGTTCTCTACTTTTTGTACATTTAATTAAAACTTTACAGCTAAGCTGTTTCCTCTAGTCTTTCTTAGACCCCGTTAAGTTTATCCGACATCTTAACCATTAGAATTTTTTATATTTGCAGGTACAAAGTGATCACCATGAGGTAGTTGCTGATATTGTCCAAACGAGCTTTATCTTTTCCATCCCAATAGATGGACCTCTCTCCTTCTCAACGCCATATATTTCTATCCAATGGGCTCTTCGATTTGAATTTTTTACCACACCCAGACATGTGGACCTGACTAGGTGAGACCTACTAAAAGGACATTGTCATGTTCCGGTTGCAGCTTTCTTGCTCCCACGTCGGAGTTTTTTCTTTACTTGTGTCATCCCCACCCCACCCTTTCATGTACCTTGCTAGCTATATAAATTCATATGCTAGTGATCAAATGGTCAATCAAAACTAGCAAGTTCTGTATCATTTTTGTGTATTGTTGATAATCCTGAGTATGGGATCTAGGTTTTGTTGTTGTGAACCTATAGTTTAGCTTTTGTTGTAGCCTAAGCATCAGAATACCACTCTTAGGCTAGGTTTGGCATAGCTTTTTGGCGCTACTTCTGCTTTTTTGCTTTGTGAAAATCAGCACCAGGAACTGTTTGGTAGCAGCAGCTTCTGCTTTTCTAAGCTACTTTATCAGAGCAGCTTATGGAGACGGGGATGCTTCTTACTATTTTATGACGAGGCTTTCCTGGATTTTGGTTTTATAGCCTAGAAAGCACGAACACCTAATATCTGGGTGGTGTCATTTCAGACACGTATAGGACACGAACAGTACACTCCAAACTACACAAGGACACCAAGATAGGTGTCATGTCTGTGTTGCTATGTAGACTTTCATAAATCACTCTTTTTGAATAAGTAAATCACTTTATTGTACTGTTTGGTTCATGTGACTTCATGGTTCTGATCTTTTGAAGTGGTTAGGTATGAACATCCACTTCTTATTGAGGAGAGAGAGAGGGGAGATTGGGTTCTTCCAATTACTGTGTATGCACCCCCACCACGCCCGCAAGCTGCACGCTCAAGAAATGAGAATAACATGTCTCTTGGAAGTCTTTGGGTCCGCACTTGAAAGGTTAGTGGAACATACCTGTTCACAAACAATTCATATGTTTTTCTTTCCTACCTTAGCCTAGAATATTCTTAGCTGCAATGAAATATAATGCATTTATGATGACTATTTCTTGTGATCATGAATAAAGATTCATGCCATATTCTTTAAATCTCTTGCAATGAGAACATAATGTATACTCAACGGGCTAGCTTTAAACAGGAAATTTACATGAGAACTGTGTACTGTGTCACACATCATTCTATTTCATTCCAGTGACGCGACTAAAACAGGATAACATATAAAGATCAAGAGAATTATTTAAGATGGTTTCGTCATGTACGACAGAGACCAATATATGCACCACCGGTTGGGAGATGATACGGAATATTGGCCAAAAGGGTTGCTAGAACTAGGGATAGATCGAAACGGATACAATATTTAGTAAACTTATGGAGGAGATGGCTTTAGAGGAACTCGGTGGAACAAAATATTCAATTAGCCATCCCAAAAAATTTGGGAGAAGGCTTTCTTGTTTTAGTGATTAATTTACAGTCCCTCTCGATTTCTGATCCTTTTACATGGCAGGTACAAGCATCTACTTCATATCGTGGATGAAGAAGGGAGTTTGCGATCTTCTGGTTACTGTGTACGTGTACCCTTTGCACTCCAGCTATGTCATCGAGCTGTCGATAAAATGAGAATAACTTGGTTCGTCTCTTGGGAAGTTTGTGGTTCTGTACTCGAAAGTTCACCATTTGAATTGCCCGGTTCATATTTTCTTGTTCCTAGTTTTCCTACAACTCGGAGTTGCAAAATCGTCAATTATGTGTAATATTCTTTCCATATTTTTTGATACTTCTCAACCAGAATGTAATGTACACGCATTGTGCTATCCATAGTGAAGAAATTGTACAGTTAATTTGGTTGCTAAATCAAAGTGTCATTTGTTCCTCTTACGTGTTATTATTCTCTTTGGGTCTCTTACAGTTGCTTTTTTGCCATGTTGAATTGATTTTGAGGACCTGCAAGTATTTAGATATCTTCCAGGAATTCACAGAGAGTTGATTTAGCTGTCGACAGGTCGGGTTTATGTAAGATCTGAACCCGAACCAAAACCGAACCGTGTAATCGGTTTCGGGTTTCTTATTGGATTTCGGGTTTAGTTGAAGCTATACCCAAATCCTAACCGTTAGGGATTCCGAGTTTACAATTCGGATCCGAATCCTACGATTCTAAAATAATCGGGTTTCGGTTTATTGGTTACCATTGACACCCCTAGCCAGGCACCCCCCCTGTCATTACTACCATCCATTGTTCCTAAACACCAGCCTGAGAAACCAACGGTCCAACTAACATTTCTCCAGTTATGGCTGTCTGTTATTGCAAATTACCTTAATTTCTTTGGCAATGCATCAGAGGGAGGGAGAGAGAGATGGAGAAGTTGGACCGTAGCAACTCCGGCGGGTTCCGGTGGTCCGACCAATGGCCGCAGCCGCCGCAGCCGAAGGACGACGGAACGAAAGCCAAGGGCGAGAGCAAGTGCAAGATGTCCTCAACCTTGAGGAAGGTCAAGTCCTTGGGGTGGATCAAGGACCTCTGCCAAAAGAAGTCCTCTAGCAAACATTAGTATTTCTACCCATCCTTAATATCATGTACACTATGCACATAAGAAATGAGAATTTTTTTTTTTTTTTTTTTTTTGGTTATTTGGTTATAAATATAATGCAATGTTGAATATTAAGATGGTGAATTGTTGTTGGGTTAGTAGAGCAGCTACGTACATGCATAGATTGTACGAGTAAAATGATGCACGTATGGTTTGAAATTTTATTTTATTTTTAGACGTTTGATGAGCTTCTCGGCTTGTGATAATGATGGGGTTAGGGAAGAAATGCCAGTAGAACCCAAAGATGGATAGTTCACCCGAAAATGTGTTTGTGGCGGTAGCAGTTGACTGGACATCTAGAGATAAAGTACTATTTCGAAGCAGTACTAAATCGAGACAAACTCTGAATACGTAACCACATTCTATTATGCCATAATATTCATGTACGTGTAGCAGCGTAGCTTCCAATACGTGCCAAGGGTAGGGAGAGAGAACAAGTTTGAAATACAAAATCAAATGGTCAAAGCTATTACAAAATATCTCCAAGTGAGAGGGAAAAAAAAGAAAGGGAGGCGGCAAACTACACAAGTCAAGAGAAGTGATATGATGTTCACTGTTCTAAAAGTCGGTCTAGACATCAGCTACTGATGCCAGTGCATGTCCGTCTTGCCTAGTCTTGACTAGCGTCTGGCGCTTTTTACAATTTTGATGATGCTACATGGAAGAGCGAGGAGGAGGAGGAGAACACACGACACATGCCAAGAGAAACATGGCAGAGGACGCGGCCTCCTCCTCCTCGCTGGAACAGCTCCTCTTGAACCTGCAGGCCTTCCCCTTGTTGCACTGCAGCATCCTCATCCTCATCTCTTCCTTCTTGGCCTCCTTCCTCCTCTCTTCATTCTCATAGTGCCTCCTCTTCTTCTCCAACAGCACCATCTCTGAGCTTCCAAGTAGAGCAATGCTTTGATATTGTACCTAAGGGATCAGTCACCACCAGTGCCCCCCTTTATAATACAAGGGGAGTACTACTGTTACCATGTATTGCTGTATTGTTGGAGCAAACTGACAGTGATGCAAAAGAACCATGTGCTTTGCTCAATTCTGCATCAAAGTACAATGTTGCAAATTTTGAATAACTTACCATATTTCATGAGTTTCTTTTTTTTTTTTTTACTTGGTAGCCTATGATGCAAGAATAAGATATTAACATGGTACAGACAGGCCAGCATCTAAAATTAGCGGGAGTGAGCTTTAGTTATAACTTGACCGACACGAGGACACTAGCATCGCACCACCTAAAATATAATTTTTTTGGGTGAATTTATTTATCACTTGTTGCATACTAAGTCCAACCAAAAGAATATTAAAACATAATTTTGGAGCCCGGTCATGTCCTTGTGTAGCTCTGCCTTTGGATACTGGATACAAATATTTCCATATGTTAAGTAGTCCCTTTTATGTATATTCTTAGGTTGCACGACACGAACAAAATACAAGTACTGATACATAAGGATGCATACACTATTTTTTTTTTTGTGTCCGTACAACATAGCTTGTAGTAGAGGTTTCTGGTCTGGGTGCACCTGCATTTTCCAAGGGTTGAGCAATTCATGAAAATTATGTTAAAAAATGTTATATTTATCGTAATCTATATTTGATACCAAATATAATAATTTTTTATTCTCGAGAAAAACATGTATTATATATACTAAAAACATGGTATATAAATATGAATTTGATGTATGATAATATTATTTGCAAGTATATTAAAGTACCAAAAACATAGTACCAAACAACTCCTAAAGAGTTTTTGTAACCTTTATAGTACTTTTCTATATACCATTTTCCTATGTTGCACAGACACGAAATATGGCCGTGGCACCAATTTTGCTTCATCCGTATCGTGTCCAATATGTGTCCGACACCATGCTGCAAATAGTGTGCAGGTTTTACTTGTAGTAAAGAAAATTTCAAGTGTGGTGCTTCAATTGGCTGCTGCTTGTTTTGAAAGGATTCTCATGTGCAAATACCATGTGGCCATGTGTTTCCTCTGGACCAACTTTGTTCTTTTCGCAGTTAATGGGTCCTATGGGGATGCGTCAACCGACTAACAACTATCAAGAGACAAGCATTTGGTAGGCTTCGCTTCTCAAGAGCCTTTTCTTAATTTCTTGCACAATTATGAAATATTTAATCTGACATTATTCTTGTTTTTGGCCATTATTAGATGTATTATTATGCAGGTCAGAACCCTAAAACAATGTAATCATAGATCGTATGATGGAACATATACGTTGGGAGAAATATGCTGCGGAAATGACACCAATTCATATGAAGATAACGAATCACAATCTCACGCTGCTTCCCAGCTAATTCATTGAGTCGATAGAGGAGAATTTGAAGGCGGTAATTATGGCGAACGCTCCCACCGGGAATTGATCTCCTGACCACTCGGACCGCATGCCTTACCACTACCACTAGGCTAGGAGGTCACTGGCAAATATATATATATATATATATATATATATATATATATATAACATTTGCCTGGACCCGGGCTCGACGCGGGAGGAGGGTTGCAGGGGCACACGACGGATCTGATGGCAGTCGCCGCGGCTTTGGACGGGAAGGACGGGTGAGCACAGGACGTTTGGCATGGAGTCTCCTACGGCAGATATGGTGGTCCTCGGAAGAAAAATCAATTCCCTTATCTTTTCATGAGAATAAGAAACTATAATTTCTGTCACGTTTTCTTTTTTGTGTTTGATTATATATATATATATATATATATATATATATATATATATATATATATATATATATTTGAAAGAAGGTAATTATGGCAAACGCTCCCACCGGGAATTGATCTCCTGACCACTCGGGCCGCATGCCTTACCACTACCACTAGGCTAGGTCATTGGCAAATATATATATAACATTTGACTGGGACCCGGGATCGACGTGGGAGGAGGGTTGCAGGGGCACACGACGGATATCTGATGGCAGTCGCCGCGGCTTCGGGCGGGAAGGACGGGCGAGCACAGGACGTCTGGCATGGAGTCTCCTACGGTGGATATGGTGGTTCCCAAGGCGGGGCGGAGGGGGTGACGTTCACGGAGGCGCGGATGGTGGTGCACGCAGGGCAGTGGCCGGCGCCCTTAGTAGGGGAGTTGGTGCGGTGGCAGCCAACGTGGCGTCGGTGTCGGCAAACAAGGAGGCGGGTGGTCTGGTGGCTCGAGTAGTAGGAGTCCGGGAGGAAGGCGACGACTGGACAATGATCAGTCGTCGACGCCATGTGGGTCGGGTTAATAACCCGACGAATCTGGATATGTCGACGCGAGGATTGGGGGGTGCACAATGTGTAACGCCCCAGTCCCATTTATGTTAGGACTAGGAGCATTTCATGCCGGGTGCATATATACAGAAATATAATCCAATATATGGATAATCCTGATATATATACATAAGCTGCAAATGTGAATATAACAATAAATGTCTCCGGCAGTCTATCTCATCCACAACAAATATGATAATAAATCCACTAGTAAAAAATAATAGTCAATGTGAAGATAGCCGGGTGGAGACATGTCACGCCCCGCTCCCGTAGGAGCGATCGTCCTCGCTAAGGCGTGATGCAGCACGGGCCTAGGTTGCGCCCGTGCAAGGCTTAGTCCGAAAACGGCCGATTTGAGCTAGGCCGCAGAGTCGTACAGAGTGTCCCCATTTGCAGCGAAAAGTAAATGAACACAAGTTGAAGCGAATTCAAAACTCTTTATTGATTTTCAAGAAGTTTACAAGCGGCGCTAGGCCGAGTTTACAAGTCTCTCAAGCTCTCTCTCTCTCTGAAACATAAAAGGCGTGCCAAGTGACTTACAACATGGAATGATTCATGGCGATGTTCCGATACATTATGTCCTGTATATGGTGCTTCAGCTCCTTGCAACGCTCCAAGGCTCTAGAGTTGGCTCCGCGCCTTAGCACGTTCGAGGGAAGCTCTGCACCCGCCGACGTCTCCTGCATCCTGCAAACAAACTGTGGGGTTATCAGTACATTGTTATACACTGGTGGGGAGGCTAGCTCGCCCACAATGCTATCATTACCAAACACGTTCTATTTACTTTTGTGCACCGTCTATCATTCATTGTCTTTCTAATCTTGTCTTAGGATCAGTTTTATGGCATATATCATAACCTATCTTGTATTACCGATTTCAAGTGTTCGCATGGAAATACATGCACGACTTACCCATACTTACCGTCCGGTCTTCCCTGTCCAAAGTAAACCAAGTTAGTCAACAATTCATATTTATCAACTTAACGTTATTCACGTAAACATTCGGTGTCGAGGGCGTGTCCCTGCCTCAAATTCTAGCACGTCGTAGGCATGTTCTCTAACTCATTGCATGAAGTACTCTTTATCATTTGGTGTATTACATTTCAAGCCTGTTCAGAAGGCGCTTCATTCAGTTAACTTAGACTACTTTGTTTCAATGCAAGGACTTGCATGTGGATTGCCACCAGCAAAGCCCACTTAATCTATATGCACCGGTCGCTGGCATCACAAGCCATTTTGGACATATTCTCCTTTGGTATTCTCACCTATCATAGCGTGCTGGTGCATCTTGATAGTCTTTTGAAATACCCCTTTGGTATTCTCACCTATCATAGCATGCTGGTGCACCTTGATAGTCTTTTGAAGTACCCCTTTGGTATTCTCACCTATCATAGCGTGATGGCTGGTACACCTTGATAGTCTTTTGAATTACCCGGCCTTACGTCTCTTTGAGTGTCCGAGCCCCCACCCAAACAGCCCGTAAGCCATGATTCCGCCTAGGCCGGCCACGATCCTCCCTTTGATCGTGCCGCGGAATCCCTTATTCTTTCTACCTCCCGTATACAATAGGATTGTCCACGACCATTTCGTATTGACTTGTCTTTTTAATTTAACGGCTGTCTCTGAGCCATAGGCTAACCCTTAGCCATAATGCGTTATCGACCAGGTTGGCGGCGGCGCCCGTGCAGCGCGGGTAGCGAGCCCCGATGCACGTCCCCGTCATACCTGTCGCTAACCATTCCTTTCTTTCTTATCTTTTATTCATTCATTCTTTCCTTTCTTTCACTTGTTCGTTCGTTCATCGATTCATTCACATATTCATTCATTCATTCGTTGATTCATTCATTCACTTATTCATTCATTCATTCGTTGATACATTATGCAACTCCTCGTGCGGGAGTCGCCTTGGCGACCCATCGGTCCCGAAGTCTTCCAATGTTGCTATACTCTACTCGGAACGACTATGTTGATAGTCTTCCCATTTCATTGTTGTAAACCATTCATTGCTTCATTGTTGAACGCATAGGGAACTTGAATGTAAGCTTGTGCCTTAGCACGAGCGTGGAGTGCGGTACGAGAGTCCCTATATTTTTCGAGTTATTTTCTATATTCTAAACAAGCATACAAGATGGGATTATTCCCTTAGCTAGGTGCGTTGAGTCATTTATTAGCATGTGCGGTGTTATCGCCTAGCGATTCTAGCAATAGTATCTGTATTGTTATGTGTCTAGGCTAAGCAAAGACGGGTTCATCGGAGCCACCCACCCTAGCGATGTTCGCATCGGCCGAGCGATACTCCGAGCGCGCCTTTGAAAGTCTAAGTCTGGATTCATCTTCGATGGGCCAAGGTAAGTCTTGCATCGATTCTTCATCAGGTCGATGCCAACTCTTCGGGTCGACGGCTCGTTTGAGTCGTTGCACTTGCCGTTTGAATCGGCGTTCCACTAGGGCGGAGCGGGTCATTACATAATACACCACTCAAAACAAGTCTCGTCCTCGAGACTTCCTGAGTGCAGGTCATCCTACCGTTCCTTAACTCATGTCGTGTACGTATCTTAGACAATTCCTATCGAATGGCTTTATTGTTCGATGGCACCGAACTACACTCGATAACTTTTCAAGTTCCGTGTCGCATACGTTTGGTCGATTTTTATTGAATAACTTTTCATTCATTTTAGAGTTGATGGTACTCATTCAATTATCGTGTTTCTTCAACTTGGTTGCTATTTCGTCATGTCATGAGACTGTAATGGTCATACAAGGTGCATTGTAATTCATCAAACACGAGAGTCGTAGGCTGAGGCAAACTCACTCATTCGTTCATGCGTATCTCAACATCCACTTGCAGCTGCATTCGAGTTCATCATATCCCTGAGTTTGGATCGTGCACATATTCAAGGCGTCCCCCGAATACGTACATTTCAACCAAGCTTAGCGATTAGCGAAGTCGGACAAGCTACTCGTGATAGTTTTGATTTATCGATCGTTTTACTTTTACTTTGATTAAAATTCGAACTCATGTGCGTCTCACTATCGTTTATCTCGATCCTCGAGATGATCTGATTCGTTTCTCAAGCGTTCTTGTCTACGAAATCAATACGATTTCTTCTTAGCGAAGTCGACCGAGTCTAAGTACTTCCCGTCCGATTCGAGACCAAGTATTGCACTATCATCGAGTACGTCTTCCAATCAATGATTCAATTCGTTATATCAACTTTACTTGCACAATATCGATTTCATATCATTCACTTTGTTTAGGGCCGATCCCATCGTCATTCACGCACACTCCCAGTTCCACGTCCTACTCTAAGTCTTGTTCCCCCAAGTCTATCGTCCGTCCAGACGATACTATAAATGTCAGTCACACAGGTTCAATCACTCGGCATAGGGTCGTCCGCCTATCCACTAGGTCGTCTCACAAGGTCATAGTAACAAGTCAAGTTCTTGGTTCATCGTGCAAAGTCATTGTACTACGCTCGCCCCAATCCTATGGTCAAACCATTTGTTCGTTCGTACGGGAGTTTCTACCCAAGTTCGTTTCACTCAAATTTCTAAACATCAAGCAGCGTTCACCCCATTCGCATCAACACATTCTCCGTTCCAAGTCCGAGCTCGTTTAGGAAAGTCATCCTACGATAGGTTGTCCTCAATCAAATCCTTGACATGTCAATATCGTGCATCCGCACTAGCAATTATCGTAGTCTATCTCTTCAAGTATGTTTGTAACAATTCACCTATCCATCCTATCCAATTCACGTAGTCGATCACAAGGTCGTTTAGCCTTGCAATATGTCGCACCCCGATCTCACGCAAGTCTGATTATCCACGGCGGACATGAATCACCATGTCAATATTTCTGCAAAATAATCGTCCTCATCGGGACGTAACCCTTGCGTTGAGTCTAGACTTACTCATTTTCGATACGCGGATTGGGTCTACTCAATCCTCAAGTTTTCTTATTCTTCAATCGCAAGTCCTAACAATCCTCGAATTCACCTTCGCTTCAAACCACAAGTCGAAGTAATCAAAATTGCCATGTCATGATATTTTGAGTTCGATCATTCCCGCTGGACATGAATCACCATGCCAACGCTCACGCGGAATGATCATCCCAAATCCGATGTGACGTATGTACGAGGCTGGAGTTGCGCTCGTGCAATACAAGATCGTTGTCGTTGTGGTTATCACCAAACAATCAAGTCACTTTCCTTCTTCATTCCAAACATTCATTTCTATCAAAATTCCCCAACATAGTATCCTTCAAAACAATAACTTCTAACACGTGAAATAACGTGTAGGCAACTCTAGAGGAGGGTGAATAGAGTTTGTGTCGATAATCACCAAATAAAAATTAACTCTATATCACCTCCACAAAACAACTATCAAGATAGTAAATAAATCAGAGAGAAATGCGAAAGTAAATAAAGATCAGAAGAGCATACGCAAACACAGCAGTTTTAACCTGGTTTCCCTTGTGGAGGACTAGTCCAGGCCTGAGAACTCTATCTCAGGATTGAAATCCACTATTTGTGAAATAGTGTACAACCGCGTGCCTTTACTCAGAAGAGCACGCCAACTTCTTACAGATTTGCAGGTGGCGAAACTTGGAATTGTCCAAGTGACTTTTCTTTTCAACTCTTGCACAAAAACTTCTAGCTGAATCGCACTTGAGCACCTTGGGACTTAGAAAGTTTTGTGGCTAGTAGATTGGAAGAGTAAGGCTTAGAAAGTATAAGGCTTAGATGATTGAGAGTGAGAGATAGAAAGATGATTAAGAGATAAATGAAAATGGTTGAAATCATGCCCTATATATACTAGTCTGGAAGGCAGAATTCGGCCAGAATTCTGTCCTCAAAATTCAAAAATACGGCCGTTGCACCAGCTAAAAATTGGTAACCCTAAAAATCAGTTCCTGGAAATCATGGGACAGAGTTCGGCCCGAACTCTATGTGGGGGCAGAGTTCGGCCCGAACTCTGCCTCCTAGGTGGCAGAATGGCCTTTGGGCTTTTGGGCTTGGGCTTGGTTCAGGAATTGGTCTGTTTATATGGTAGAGCTTGGAGAGATATGTCTAGGGGTTGAGATGACTCAGTGCGACTCAACGTACACATTCTTCTAGACTCAATAAATTAAAGATTACAGACTTGGAACAAGTAGGAAAACCAAGAGCCCTTTGATGACGCCTTTCGTCTGATATTTGAGCAGATCTGAAGACGTCTTTTTCCTTGACAGCAGTCGTCCAAAGATAAACAGATGCGAGGCCCCGGATAGGTCGCTAGGCGGTTCGGAGAAATCTTTTTGTATGACACCGTCTTTGCTCCATCATTAATTCTTTATTGCCTATGTCCTGCTTTGATCATGTTTGATCATGCTTACTGCATGTCTACAAATACATGTTAGGCGAGAAAAATATGTTTCAGTACAATACAAGCATGTCAATATGATTTAGGACAATTAGGACAATGCTAAGTTTAAGTAGCAACATGATAATGAGTAAATGAATATTAGTGACATCATTATGTTAAACTTAGTTGATTAGCCATATTCAAAAATACGATGTAATCATTGGGCCAAAAATCTCTCACTTTTTGATTATGGCAAATCAGTTAAGTTTAAGACATATACGATAGATGCATGTATCACTAATAAATATGTATGGTGTGCTAACTTAAACTTATTTCTCCCCCTTTGACATGATCAAAAAAAATAAGCTCACCCGTAATAAGAGATAAACCGAACTCAAGCATAAGTGAAGGAGGAAGGCATAGACAATCATGATCAAGATATACTAAATGAGGAACAATGGGAGAAGTGTGTAAAGACAAGTATAGAAACTAAATACCAAATGTAGAGTGCCAAATAGAAAATAGCTTGTCAAAACATAAATAGTTGGTAAAACTAAAAGAATTTAAAAATAATCAATAGATAGTTTACCAACATGAAATCCAAGAAAGACATCTAAAACATAAACTATGTATGTTTTACCACATATGTACCCATCAACGGGTAATAATCCAACCTTGCTAATACTAAATGAGAAACCAATGAAGTTCAAATAGCAAAGAGCATATGTGATAATTCATGAGTAGTCAAAGTAGAGTAATAAATTAACTTGATAACCATATGATTAGATAATATAGGACTACTCAACCATTAGGATCATTTATCAATAAAAGTAAACATAATCCAATGAATCTCATCAAGAGAAAAACCTAAATCCATATTTATAATACAATCTTACAAATCGATGAAAAATATGGAGAGAAAAAGTCAATCTTGTTATTACAAATTTAATCTAAAGAGATGTAATCTGATAATATGATAAAATCATGACTTCAAAAGATGAGAGAAGTTTAAGAGATGCTTACCAATGACTAGTATAGAAGGAAGTTAAAGCGATGAATCACAAACCTCAATGAAAACCAAAAAAATTTGTCAAACTAATTTTAGAGACCAAACATATGTATCTAAAATGTAATACAAATCTCATCAAGAAAATTCATAAACCATGTTTTTGTAAACTAGCATATCACATATAGATTGAAATTCAAGAAGATAGCTAGATGAGTGAAAGTGAACAAAAATTATGTAGCTTAATCAATACATCGTAAATAAGCAAGCTACATAACTAATTAAGATTAATGAGGTAGGCCATTAACAGGATAAATGTGCTCATTAAATCTTAAGTCACTAACACTAAAGATACATGCTTAAGCATAGAGTTCACAATAAGGACAATACATTTTGAATGATCAAAATGATTTATATACTCTTTGTTAAGCAAGGATAAGAGTATAAGATAGCAAGTAAATGAATTAGACTCTCATCAAGTAAAGGACAAAAGAGATGTTCATGAAAACACAATAGAGAAAATCTCTTTGCCAAATATTGAGGTTAATTGAAGATAATGAAATAATAGATCGATCTAGAGAATGCAAAATAGTATAGCCATTTTGAAATAAGTGTATTCTCTAGAAATAGAAAATCTCAACGTAAAAGTTCAACCGATAGTAGCTAAAGACATGAGAAGTATGTATATCAATTACATGTATTCTCATGTGCTACAAAACATCATTGGACAATAATAATAAAATATTTATAGCTCAAAATATAGGGCTAGATATGATGAAGTATTCTGGAACTTAGGGGTGGATCCAGAACTAGATAATGGTTGCAAGTAGACCTTAATAAATCTTAAGTCTATAAAATATTGATCACTTTGGGTTAGCTGTAGGGGCCGGTTCCCAGCTAGCGGTAGTTCGAAGACTAGTGCACCGTGTCGCTTCAGGCTATTTACACATGTATGACAGAAGGACCCTTTCGGCTTGTTCCCAAAATGTTCTTTACTTTTAAGAAATTAGATTTAAAGGAATATATGCAGTATCATCAAACAACATCAAAATATAAAAATCCCTATGTATAAGAAAGGTAACTACCCAAATAATAATGAAAGAATGATCATCAAAATTTGCTAAGAGTATTTTCAAAACAAACATTTTCATAATGCACTTATGGAGAAAAATATATAGAAGATACATGCTCAAAATGTGCACTAATAAGTACGATAATTTTAACAAGTAAGGTAAAGCACAAAACCAAGCAATTCTTAAAAAGAACTTCCATAAAAGTCATGAACAAGACACTAAAAAACATTTTCTCTCAACATTCTAACTTGAAGAAGTAAAACAAATAAATATCAGAAGTTAGGAATCATCAATATATATATATATATATATATATATATATATATATATATATATATATATATTTTATATATATATATATATATATATATATATATATATATATATATATATATATATATATATTAAATAGGCATACAAGAAAATATACAAGAATCAAGTAAAAGACATGTATCCATAAAGTCACCCAAGTGGTAAGAAGATATTATCAAAAAAAAGCTTTAAGGAATAAGCTAATTAATTCAAGAAAAGATAACACAAATTTGGTAAAAAGAATCAATAGCTAAAGTATGAGTTAAGCACAAGTATGAATAGATACTCTTCAAAATAATATAAAACTTTAGCTTAACTCGTATGCCAACATAAAGATATTTATCAATATATGAACTACATAGAAATGGAGATTTAATGAATATAGTCATGTATCCTTAATGAATGTTTGAAAAACTATCACAAATTCAAAAACACGTATAAATAGACTTTATTAGGCAAATACATAATTGATTCATAAGAGGTTTAGTCAAAATAAACCATAAAAATCAAAAATGAATATATTATATAAGCACAAGGTTAAAATGGAAGTATAAGTGTAGCTCCCCTTCCCGAAAATCTGGAATTATTTTTTTATTTATTATTATTCATTTGATTTAAATTCTGATTTTTAGAATTTTAGAATTAATTAATTAGTTAATTATTACGGTAGATGATTTTAGCCATAGTTGAGTTTTGAAGCACCAGACGATCAGGAATCATGGCACGGATAGTACAATGGCGTGCTTTGACTAGTGTTTAGCCAAGGTAGGAGAATGCAAAGCCATATGAGTGTCCTAATTAGGAAAACAAGATTAAGTTGCGACTTAACCCCCATCGATGAACTATTTAATTATTTATTATTATTGATTTTAGTAGACCCGACTGTACTATTCTAGTCGAACCTGACCCAAACCAAGGCCAGCCCATGTGGTCGGGTAGTGCATCCAAAGACGTCCATGTGGATACATACATTTTACATGTATTAATTCTGGTATGTCCATATAAGTTTTTTTTTTATAAATGATTATTGTATATATATTATATATGTTATTGACATTAAGGTGATGTTTAAGTTAGAAATATAGGTAAGTGTGAATTTAGGAGGTAGAAGGTTGTTATGATGGTTATGGTTGTTTGTTAATTAGAAGCCACTAATTTTGTAGAATTTTTGCAATTAGTAATTACCTTTAAATACTTTTATTCATTAAATAAGCTTATTAATTAATTACACGATTTATTTGGTTAGTAAATCTTGTATATTGTTATTATTATATTACTCTTATTATATTGTTATTAATAGATATATATATATATATGTATGTGTATATATATATTATTGGGTTGTAGGGATGTGAATATATATATATATATATATATATATATATATATATATATATATATATATATATATATATATATATATATATATATATATATAAAAAAAAAAAAAATATATATATATATATATATATATATATATATATATATATATATATATATATATATATATATATATATATATATATATATGACTATATATAAATATTTGTATACATGTATATGTCTATATAAAAATATTTGTATACATGCATATGTCTATATATAAATATTTATATATATATGTATATGTGTATATATATATATATATATATATTCGTATATGTGTATATTGTATATATAAAATATATTGGTAAGTATACCTGTATGTATATGTATATACGTGAATGTATATATATATATATATAGATATATAAATATATATAATCTATATATAGCTTGGAAACAAATGTACCTAGGTACACAGCCCAAGCCAAGCTCTGGCTCACAGGCCGAGCCCAGGCCCAACCACTCCCCAAGCATCCCAGGCCAGCTGGGTCAGGCCAAGGCCACATACAAAGTTCCCAGCACAGCCAGGGCTCCTCTCGGCCAAACAACTGATCATATATATATATATATATATATATATATATATATATATATATATATATATATATATATATATATATATATATATATATATATATATATATTTTTTTTTTTTAATATATATATATATATATATATATATATATATATATATATATATATATATATACATAGAGCGATCGGGAAAAGGAAGTACACACCGAAACACTAACCCCTCACATGCGCCGCGCCACCACCCTCCAGCCAGGGCGGCCACCCTGGACCGCCGTGCGCCATCGCCGTGCGCCGGAGCCGGTCGGCCGAGCGCTGGAGCGCGCGTGAAACAGAGCAGTAGAAATAGCAGCAACTTCATGACAGGTAATTCACCATCTTATTTCTTCGCGTGTTCTCCGTCATTTTCGATTTCGTAAGTTGGTATAGAAACCCTATATGACCCTCTAGACGAGCCACTTCATAGTTCCCCGAAGTATCGACCCAACGAGTCGAAAAGTTGACTCGAAAAACCCAAAAAACGAATATTCCTGACAGTTGAAAAACAGTCTACAACCCTAGTTTTGAAGGCAGATTTCTGTTAAACCGTAGCAATATTCAAAAATCTAATTGAATAGGTTTTTAGTCAACCCATACAGCTTCAAAATGCAGTTTATGGAATTTAAATTCATCTAGTATACGTCAAAAAATCCTGATTTGAAAATCAAGAAAAACTTGGCGAAAACAGTTTAGAAATTTAGAAAATTGTCCGATACGATATGCGTTCCGCCAAACCGGGCGACGTGGTCGTGCACCGTAGGCATCGAAAGCTGCGTAACGACTTCGTGGTCGTGTGGGCTTTGACGGAATTCAAATTGGTCGCGTGTGCGCGACGAATTTGATGCGTATCCGTCGAAATTCACCGTATCGTGCACTTTACAAATTCTCCAATTACTTTGTGCACGCTCGTCAGATCGAGACAAAACTTGCACAAACAGAACCATATCATTTTTTTGGTCCTGTATGCCAAGTTTGGTCCATTTCTGAGACAGTTGAATCGTACGTCATTTTGCGGGCCCCACGGTCCCACTCAACGGACGATTTTGTGCACGGCCCGCCGGAATCCAACTCTGGACATACGGTTGGGTTCGTATCAGAAAATCGGATCCGTAGACATGTAGTTTGACGACTTTAGAGACCACTGACTCTGGCACGTTGTTCGGTGCAAAGCGGGTCCAACGGCGGACATCATTTTTGCCCAAAATTACTGTTTTGCCCCTGTATCCAGAATTGGACTTAAGGACAGGCAATCCTAGCTAATTTGGCTATTCTGAGACTGTTGGCATTATTTGTTTCAGCTTTCGGAGACAGTTGTGATGACTTGGACGTTATGGCGTACCAGTTGATGGTATTTATTGGTTCTTCGCGCTGCCACCAGGCAAGTATACCTTGCCTTCCTCTACAGTTTTACTTACATGCATTTTCTTTCATTTTTCAGTTATTTGATTGTTTATGGACATGTGCTTTTCGTGTTATTTTCTGTGGAGTTATTTTTATTGTTTATAGCCATGTTCATGTTTTGGTCTTGTGTTTCACGTTTGGAGTTTCTCGTCAGTACCTTGCTTGAGTTGTGTCCTAGAACGAGTGCATGTAGTGAACTGCCACAGCCTTGATTATCGTTGTACACAACCAGAGAGTCCACACTCGGGACGAGGGTTGTTTGGTGCACCAGAGAGTCCACACACGGGACGAGGGTGTTTGTCGTGATCAAATGGCACCAGAGAGTCTACACACGGGACGAGGGTTGACCATTTACACCAGAGAGTCCACACACAGGACGAAGGTGTCTTGCCGTGAGCTAGCCAGAGAGTCCACACTCGGAACGAGGGTTAGTGCTTAGTTCAAACCAGAGAGTCCACACTCGGGACGAGGGTTTGGTTTCTTCCATTGATCATCGTGTATCGTTCATCCGGCAGTTCATTTATACGTAGTTGTTCTAGTGTTCGTATTCGTGTTCGTATTCGTGTTTGTGTTCGTAGTCATTTGTCTTGTCCTTGTTCTTTCTTGTTTATTTTCTTGCGCATGATAAAACTGTTAGATAGGCATGTATATTATGTATCTTGCTATGTCCTCTGAGGACCTGATGATCTCCTCAGGTTTAGTGATTGCATGGAGTTAGCTAGTAGTTCTGGATGGCGGAGGATTTGCGATTCATGTGGGTATTACGGAGGCAATGATACGCTTCTGGGATTCAGGTATCGCTATTGTGTTTATTATCCGCTCGTGCTTTTCATTCCTTATCATTAGATATCCTGTTTCTTGTTTCAGTTGTAGACTCTTGTTATTTCCTTTAGAGTCTTATCGAATATTTATGCTAGTGGGCTGCAGACCACGACCCATAGTGTTCATTCATGTTTATTATCTTATTGTGGATTGAGATTTAGAGTTGTTTGTCATGATTTGGTAGTATACCATAGCCTTGACAGTGTTTACGTATTCGAGTCGGGCTGGAGTCCGTTCGATACGTAGCTGGCTTGCTCACGAGCTCGCGTTCGAAAAGCGGGTGCGGGTTGTGACAAGTTTTTTTTGGTGGCCCATGCAGGTCAGAGCATATCGTACCGGTTACGTAACTGTACTGGTACGAGCCTGCGACTATGACTAAACCTTAAATATCTCAATCCACTCTGCCTTGAAAATTCTCCTAGAAATTCTCTACGTCCTTGAAAATTCCGTATTTGCTCTCGATTAAACGTCCTTGCTTTCCGTACCATTGATTCTCGTCCTTTTTATTTCGAGGTGACGAACAATTGTGCTGTCTAGGATTCATCAGAGATTCCTAAGTTATAGTATAATATTGCTTGATTATTGAATAACTGGTTGTTTGTAGATATGAGAGATTGTAGATACCATATGTCATAGATATTTTGGTAGAATTATTAGCCACTAGTTAGAAGATTATAAGATTTTAGTGACCCGTGTTTCAAGGGAGTCGTGTGACCTAAGGTGGGTAGAAGTCCTCGAGATTTCGTAGTTACAAAATTGCTAGGGGAAGGTTGTAAACTACTTTGAGGAATTAAATTTAAAGAGATTTAAATAATAGTAGACTTCCTTTTGAATTTTTAGGAATAATTAGAAATTGGAATTTCGAGGACGAAATTATTTTTTAGGGTGGGTAGATTTGTACCTCCCCTTCCCGGAAATCTGGAATTATTTTTTTATTTATTATTATTCATTGATTTAAATTATGATTTTAGAATTTTAGAATTAATTAATTAGTTAATTATTACGGTAGATAATTTTAACCATAGTTGAGTTTTGAAGTACCAGACGATTAGGAATCATGGCACGGATAGTGCAATGGCGTGCTTTGACTAGTGTTTAGCCAAGGTAGGGGAATGCAAAGCATATGAGTGTCCTAACTAGGAAAACCAGATTAAGTTGCGACTTAACCCCCACCGATGAACTATTTAATTATTTATTATTATTGATTTTAGTAGACCCGACTGTACTATTCTAGTCGAACCTGACCCAAACCAAGGCCAGCCCATGTGGTCGGGTAGTGCATCCAAAGACGTCCATGTGGATACATATATTTTACATGGGGAAAACTATACTTTTGGTCACTGAATGTTTGCCTCACCAAAGTTTTAGTCACTCAAAGATATTTTCCAAAAATTTAGTCACCGAATGTTTGGCCATCAAAAAAATGGTCACTCTGTTAAATTGTTATTTGTTTTATTAATATTTTTTGTTGACATGGCATGTTATGTGCCATGTCAGTCATTAAGTATGACCTAGCACATTTACGTGGGCTATTTTTGGGTTTTATTTTTCAAAAAAATTGTTTAGGTATTAAGTTTTTTTAAAAAAATTGAAATATCATGTCATAAACATTGAAACATGGCACATAACTTAATACCCAAACGATTTTTTTTTGCAAAATAAAACCCAAAAATAGTCCACGTAGATGTGCCATGTCATACTTAACGACTGACATGGCACATAACATGCCATGTCAACAAAAATCGTTAATAAAACAAACAACAATTTAACAGAGTGACCATTTTTTTGGAAGACCAAACATTCAGTGACTAAATTTTTGGAAAATATCTTTGAGTGACTAAAACTTTGGTCAGACAAACATTCAGTGACCAAAAGTATAGTTTTCCCATTTTACATGTATTAATTCTGGTATGTCCATATAAGTTTTTTTTTTATAAATGATTATTGTATATATATTATATATGGTATTGACATTAAGGTGATGTTTAAATTAGAAACATAGGTAAGTGTGAATTTAGGAGGTAGAAGGTTGTTATGATGGTTATGGTTGTTTGTTAATTAGAAGCCACTAATTTTGTAGAATTTTTGCAATTAGTAATTACCTTTAAATACTTTTATTTATTAAATAAGCTTATTAATTAATTACACGATTTATTTGGTTAGTAAATCTTGTATATTGTTATTATTATATTACTCTTATTATATTGTTATTAATAGATATATATGTATGTGTATATATATATTATTGGGTTGTAGGGATGTGAATATATATATATGTATATATGACTATATATAAATATTTGTATACATGTATATGTCTATATATAAATATTTGTATACATTTATATGTCTATATATAAATATTCATATATATGTATATGTGTATATATATATATATTCGTATATGTGTATATTGTATATATAAAATATATTGGTAAGTATACCTGTATGTATATGTATATACGTGAACGTATATATATATATAGATATATAAATATATATAATCTATATATAGCTTGGAAACAAATGCACCTAGGTACACAGCCCAAGCCAAGCTCTGGCTCACAGGCCGAGCCCAGGCCCAACCACTCCCCAAGCATCCCAGGCCAGTTGGGTCAGACCAAGGCCACATACAAAGTTCCCAGCACAGCCAGGGCTCCTCTCGACCAAACAACTGATCATATATATATATATATATATATATATATATATATTATATATATATATATATATATATATATATATATATATATATATATACAGAGCGATCGGGAAAAGGAAGTAAACACCAAAACCCTAACCCCTCACACGCGCCATGCCACCACCCTCCAGCCAGGGCGGCCACCCTGGACCGCCGCGCGCCGTCGCCGCGCGCTTGAGCCGGCCGGCCGAGCGCTGGAGCGCGCGTGAAACAGAGCAGTAGAAATAGCAGCAACTTCATGACAGGTAATTCACCATCTTATTTCTTCGCGTATTCTCCGTCATTTTCGATTTCGTAAGTTGGTATAGAAACCCTATATGACCCTCTAGACGAGCCACTTCATAGTTCCCCGAAGTATCGACCCAACGAGTCGAAAAGTTGACTCGAAAAACCCGAAAAACGAATATTCCTGACAGTTGAAAAACAGTCTACAACCCTAGTTTTGAAGGCAGATTTCTGTTAAACCGTAGCAATATTCAGAAATCTAATTGAATAGGTTTTTAGTCAACCCATACAGCTTCAAAACGCAGTTTACAAAATTTAAATTCATCGAGTATACGTCAGAAAATCCTGATTTGAAAATCAAGAAAAACTTGGCGAAAACAGTTTAGAAATTTAGAAAATTGTCCGATATGACGTGCGTCTCGCCAAACCGGGCGACGTGGTCACGCACCGTAGGCATCGAAAGCTGCGTAACGGCTTCGTGGTCGTGTGGGCTTTGACGGAATTCAAATTGGTCGCGTGTGCACGACGAATTTGATGCGTATCCGTCGAAATTCACCGTATCGTGCACTTTGCAAATTCTCCAATTACTTTGTGCACGCTCGTCAGATCAAGACAAAACTTGCGCCAACAGAACCGTATCATTTTTCTGGTCCTGTATGCCAAGTTTGGTCCATTTCTGAGACAGTTGAATCGTACGTCGTTTTGCGGGCCCCACGGTCCCACTCAACGGGCGATTTTGTGCACGGCCCGCCGAAATCCAACTCTGGACATACGGTTGGGTTCGTATCGGAAAACCAGATCCGTAGAAATGTAGTTTGACGACTTTAGAGACCATTGACTCTGGCACATTTTTCGGTGCAAAGCGGATCCAACGGCGGACATCATTTTTGCCCAAAATTATCGTTTTGCCTCTGTGTCCAGAATTGGACTTAAGGACAGACAATCCTAGCTAATTTGGCTATTCTGAGACTGTTGGCATTGTTTGTTTCAGCTTTCGGAGACAGTTGTGATGACTTGGACGTTATGGCGTACCAGTTGATAGTATTTATTGGTTCTTCGCGCTGCCACCAGGCAAGTATACCTTGCCTTCCTGTACAGTTTTACTTACATGCATTTCCTTTTGTTTTTCAGTCATTTGATTGTTTATGGACATGTACTTTTCGTGTTATTTTCTGTGGAGTTGTTTTTATTGTTTATAGCCATGTTCATGTTTTGGTCTTGTGTTTCACGTTTGGAGTTTCTCGACAGTACCTTGCTTGAGTCGTGTCATAGAACGAGTGCGTGTAGTAAACTGCCATAGTCTTGATTATCGTTGTACACAACCAGAGAGTCCACACTCGGGACGAGGGTTGTTTGGTGCACCAGAGAGTCCACACACGGGACGAAGGTGTTTGTCGTGATCAAATGGCACCAGAGAGTCCACACACGGGACGAGGGTTGACCATTTACACTAGAGAGTCCACACACGGGACGAGGGTGTCTTGCCGTGAGCTAGCCAGAGAGTCCACACTCGGGACGAGGGTTAGTGCTTAGTTCAAACCAGAGAGTCCACACTCGGGACGAGGGTTTGGTTTCTTCCATTGATCATCGTGTATCGTTCATCCGGCAGTTCATTTATACGTAGTTGTTCTAGTGTTCGTATTCGTGTTCGTATTCATATTCGTGTTTGTGTTCGTAGTCATTTGTCTTGTCCTTGTTCTTTCTTGTTTATTTCCTTGCGCATGATAAAACTGTTAGATAGGCATGTATATTATGTATCTTGCTATGTCCTCTGAGGACCTGATGATCTCCTCAGGTTTAGCGATTGCATGGAGTTAGCTAGTAGTTCTGGATGGCGGAGGATTTGCGATTCATGTGGATATTACGGAGGCAATGATACGCTTGTGGGATTCAGGTATCGCTATTGTGTTTATTATCCGCTCGTGCTTTTCATTCCTTATCATTAGATATCCTGTTTCTTGTTTCAGTTGTAGACTTTTGTTATTTCCTTTAGAGTCTTATCGAACATTTATGCTAGTGGGCTGCAGACCACGACCCATAGTGTTCATTCATGTTTATTATCTTATTGTGGATTGAGATTTAGAGTTGTTTGCCATGATTTGGCAGTATACCATAGCCTTGACAGCGTTTACATATTCGAGTCGGGCTGGAGTCCGTTCGATACGTAGCTGGCTTGCTCACGAGCTCGCGTCCGAAAAGCGGGTGCGGATCGTGACAAGTTTTTTTTGGTGGCCCATGCAGGTCAGAGCATATCGTACCGGTTACGTAACTGTATTGGTACGAGCCTGCGACTATGACTAAACCTTAGATATCTCAATCCACTCTGCCTTGAAAATTTTCCTAGAAATTCTCTACGTCCTTGAAAACTCCGTATTTGCTCTCGATTAAACGTCCTTGCTTTCCGTACCATTGATTCTCGTCCTTTTTATTTCGAGGTGACGAACGATCGTGTTGTCTAGGATTCATCAGAGATTCCTATGTTATAGTATAATATTGCTTGATTATTGAATAATTGGTTGTTTGTAGATATGAGAGATTGAAGATACCATATGTCATAGATATTTTGGTAGAATTATTAGCCACTAGTTAGAAGATTATAAGATTTTAGTGACCCGTGTTTCAAGGGAGTCGTGTGACCTAAGGTGGGTAGAAGTCTTCGAGATTTCGTAGTTACAAAATTGCTAGGGGAAGGTTGTAAACTACTTTGAGGAATTAAATTTAAAGAGATTTAGATAATAGTAGACTTCCTTTTGAATTTTTAGGAATAATTAGAAATTGGAATTTTGAGGACGAAATTATTTTTTAGGGTGGTAGATTTGTAGCTCCCCATCCCGGAAATCTGGAATTATTTTTTTATTTATTATTATTCATTTGATTTAAATTGTGATTTTTAGAATTTTAGAATTAATTAATTAGTTAACTATTACGGTAGATAATTTTAGCCATAGTTGAGTTTTGAAGTACCAGACGATTAGGAATCATGGCACGGATAGTACAATGGCGTGCTTTGACTAGTGTTTAGCCAAGGTAGGGGAATGCAAAGCCATATGAGTGTCCTAACTAGGAAAACCAGATTAAGTTGCGACTTAACCCCCACCGATGAACTATTTAATTATTTATTATTATTGATTTTAGTAGACCCGACTGTACTATTCTAGTCGAACCTGACCCAAACCAAGGCCAGCCCATGTGGTCGGGTAGTGCATCCAAAGATGTCCATGTGGATACATACATTTTACATGTATTAATTCTGGTATGTCCATATAAGTTTTTTTTATAAATGATTATTGTATATATATTATATATGGTATTGACATTAAGGTGATGTTTAAATTAGAAATATAGGTAAGTTTGAATTTAGGAGGTAGAAGGTTGTTATGATGGTTATGGTTGTTTGTTAACTAGAAGCCACTAATTTTGTAGAATTTTTGCAATTAGTAATTACCTTTAAATACTTTTATTCATTAAATAAGCTTATTAATTAATTACACGATTTATTTGGTTAGTAAATCTTGTATATTGTTATTATTATATTACTCTTATTATATTGTTATTAATAGATATATATATATGTATGTGTATATATATTATTGGGTTGTAGGGATGTGAATATATATATATATATATATATATATATATATATATATATATATATATATATATATATATATATATATATATATATATATATATATATGACTATATATATGACTATATATATATATATGACTATATATAAATACTTGTATACATGTATATGTCTATATATAAATATTTGTATACATGTATATGTCTATATATAAATATTCATATATATGTATATGTGTGTATATATATATATATATATATATATATATATATATATATATATATATATATATATATATATATATATATATATATTCGTATATGTGTATATTGTATATATAAAATATATTGGTAAGTATACCTGTATGTATATGTATATACGTGAACGTATATATATATATATAGATATATAAATATATATAATCTATATATAGCTTGGAAACAAATGCACCTAGGTACACATCCCAAGCCAAGCTCTGGCTCACAGGCCGAGCCCAGGCCCAACCACTCCCCAAGCATCCCAGGCCAGCTGGGTCAGACCAAGGCCACATACAAAGTTCCCAGCACAGCCAGGGCTCCTCTCGGCCAAACAACTGATCATATATATATATATATATATATATATATATATATATATATATATATATATATATATATATATATATATATATATATATATATATACACACACACACACACACAGAGCGATCGGGAAAAGGAAGTACACACCGAAACCCTAACCCCTCACACGTGCCGAGCTACCACCCTCCAGCCAGGGCGGCCACCCTGGACCGCCGCGCGCCGTCGCCGCACGCCGGAGCCAGCCGGCCGAGCGCTGGAGCGTGCGTGAAACAGAGCAGTAGAAATAGCAGCAACTTCATGACAGGTAATTCACCATCTTATTTCTTCGCGTATTCTCCGTCATTTTCGATTTGGTAAGTTGGTATAGAAACCCTATATGACCCTCTAGACGTGCCACTTCATAGTTTCCCGAAGTATCGACCCAACGAGTCGAAAAGTTGACTCGAAAAACCTGAAAAACGAATATTCCTGACAGTTGAAAAACAGTCTACAACCCTAGTTTTGAAGGCAGATTTCTGTTAAACCGTAGCAATATTCAGAAATCTAATTGAATAGGTTTTTAGTCAACCCATACAGCTTCAAAATGCAGTTTACGGAATTTAAATTCATCTAGTTTACGTCAGAAAATCCTGATTTGAAAATCAAGAAAAACTTGGCGAAAACAGTTTAGAAATTTAGAAAATTGTCCGATACGACGTGCGTTCCGCCAAACCGGGCGACGTGGTCGCGCACCGTAGGCATCGAAAGCTGCGTAACGGCTTCGTGGTCGTGTGGGCTTTGACGGAATTCAAATTGGTCGCGTGTGCGCGACGAATTTGATGCGTATCCGTCAAAATTCACCGTATCGTGCACTTTGCAAATTCTCCAATTACTTTGTGCACGCTCGTTAGATCGAGACGAAACTTACGCCAACAGAACCGTATCGTTTTTTGGTCCTGTATGCCATGTTTGGTCCATTTCTGAGACAGTTGAATCGTACGTCGTTTTGCGGGCCCCACGGTCCCACTCAACGGGCAATTTTGTGCACGGTCCGCTGGAATCCAACTCTGGACATACGGTTGGGTTCGTATCGGAAAATCGGATCCGTAGACATGTAGTTTGACGACTTTAGAGACCACTGACTCTGGCACATTGTTCGGTGCAAAGCGGATCCAACGGCGGACATCATTTTTGCCCTAAATTACCGTTTTGCCCCTGTGTCCAGAATTGGACTTAAGGACAGGCAATCCTAGCTAATTTGGCTATTCTGAGACTGTTGGCATTATTTGTTTCAGCTTTCGGAGACAGTTGTGATGACTTGGACGTTATGGCGTACCAGTTGATGGTATTTATTGGTTCTTCGTGCTGCCACCGGGCAAGTATACCTTGCCTTCCTCTACAGTTTTACTTACATGCATTTCCTTTTGTTTTTCAGTTATTTGATTGTTTATGGACATATGCTTTTCGTGTTATTTTCTGTGAAGTTGTTTTTATTGTTTATAGCCATGTTCATGTTTTGGTCTTGTGTTTCACGTTTGGAGTTTCTCGTCAGTACCTTGCTTGAGTCGTGTCATAGAACGAGTACGTGTAGTGAACTGCCATAGCCTTGATTATCGTTATACACAACCAGAGAGTCCACACTCGGGACGAGGGTTGTTTGGTGCACCAGAGAGTCCACACACGGGACGAGGGTGTTTGTCGTGATCAAATGGCACCAGAGAGTCCACACACGGGACGAGGGTTGACCATTTACACCAGAGAGTCAACACACGGGACGAGGGTGTCTTGCCGTGAGCTAGCCAGAGAGTCCACACTCGGGACGAGGGTTAGTGCTTAGTTCAAACCAGAGAGTCCACACTCGGGACGAGGGTTTGGTTTCTTCCATTGATCATCGTGTATCGTTCATCCGGCAGTTCATTTATACGTAGTTGTTCTAGTGTTCGTATTCGTGTTCGTATTCGTGTTTGTGTTCGTAGTCATTTGTCTTGTCCTTGTTCTTTCTTGTTTATTTCCTTGCGTATGATAAAACTGTTAGATAGGCATGTATATTATGTATCTTGCTATGTCCTCTGAGGACCTGATGATCTCCTCAGGTTTAGCGATTGCATGGAGTTAGCTAGTAGTTCTGGATGGCGGAGGATTTACGATTCATGTGGGTATTACGGAGGCAATGATACGCTTGTGGGATTCAGGTATCGCTATTGTGTTTATTATCTGCTCGTGCTTTTCATTCCTTATCATTAGATATCCTGTTTCTTGTTTCAGTTGTAGACTCTTGTTATTTCCTTTAGAGTCTTATCGAACATTTATGCTAGTGGGCTGCAGACCACGACCCATAGTGTTCATTCATGTTTATTATCTTATTGTGGATTGAGATTTAGAGTTGTTTGCCATGATTTGGCAGTATACCATAGCCTTGACAGCGTTTACGTATTCGAGTCGGGCTGGAGTCCGTTCGATACGTAGCTGGCTTGCTCATGAGCTCGCGTCCGAAAAGCGGGTGCGGGTCGTGACAATAAGTGTATACTTGTCAAGTGATAAGAAACTTGTGCTAAACACATATATTCACAAATACCAATGATATGTTAAATACAAATTGGCAAGAAGTAACTATCTCAAAACTTTTAAAGATGAAGAGTTAAAATCATATTAACTCAAATCAAAAACAAAGTCATGGACTAGAGTGATATGCATGCTTTATAAATAAAGATTAGGAATAACAAGTATGCATATATAAATGTGTCACACTAATAGAAAATGAGTGATAAACTATATAGTGTGAACTAATCATTTAAGCTAGGTAACTAGTCATGCTAGATAAAAGAAATAATAAGAAAATTAAACAAGCATGCTAGTATTATATCTCACATTGATTTATATAAAAGCAACTAAAGGATATCAATGTGAGCTAGTAGCAAGAAATCAAGAGAAACATGCTAGATTCAACAAATATAAACCATTTAAAGAGAATCGTTTAGCATGTTACCAAAGTGGCTCTAGTGGCCACACTTGTGTTGGTGCAATTGCTTGGAAGATGACCTTTGAGCTTTGCAACCACCAACACGCTTCCTCGGTGCTATGTCTTGATACAAGAAGCTCCACCTACAATATTAGGCGAAGACTTTGGTATCCAAATAAACTTGGATCCACAATTGTTAGCTTTAGGGACCCATATACTATTTACTCTAGCATTGGTAGAAAAACTCCTACAAATAGGACAAGTTACACTCATGTGTCCAATACGAGAGCAATAAAAGCACCTAATACTAGTGTGTGCACATGTATCGGAATGAGCATGATTATGAGCATGTGACATACTAGAATGATGAATATCTCTAGAGTGAGTATGCATGGATTTGGTCTTAAGAATATCATGTTCTAATAGCAAATCATTATGCAAATAAGTAAGAGAATCAAATTTAGCATTTAAAGCATAATTCTCTTTTTCAAATAAAGCAATTCTAGAAATAAAATCATCATTTTGTTTCTTTAAAGAGTCAATAGAAGAATCATGCAAATGATTTAGCTCATGTGCTTGCTTCTTAAGATCTTCTATTGATGAGAAAAGAGATTTGATTTTCAAAATTAAAGAATCATTCAAACTCTTTAAAGAAACACAAGATGAGTTTTGAGAGTCAAGTCTAGATAATAAATCATTGTTTTCATTTCTCAAAAACTCATTAGATTCTTCTAAATGAATAAACTTTTCTGAAACTTCTTCATTTGTAGAATGAAAAGCCTTAGCAAACTTTAAGGATTGGTTAGCCATGGCTTTCCACTTAGAGCATTTCTTGCATTTAGAAGAAACATGATTGTCTATGCTACTAGAAGTAAAACCCTCTTTATCGAAGGAGAAGGAATATGATGCCATACACAAATAAATAAGGATCTACTCTAAGGATGTTAAGCCTAACAATAGAGTCCTTGCTCTGATACCAATTGAAATAACGTGTAGGCAACTTTAGAGGGGGGTGAATAGAGTTTGTGTCGATAATCACCAAATAAAAATTAACTCTATATCACCTCCACAAAACAACTATCAAGATAGTAAATAAATCAGAGAGAAATGCGGAAGTAAATAAAGATCAGAAGAGCATACGCAAACACAGCAGTTTTAACCTGGTTTCCCTCGTGGAGGACTAGTCCAGGCCTGAGAACTCTAGCTCAGGATTGAAATCCACTATTTGTGAAATAGTGTACAACCACGTGCCTTTACTCAGAAGAGCACGCCAACTTCTTACAGATTCGCAGGTGGCAAAACTTGGAATTGTCCAAGTGACTTTTCTTTTCAACTCTTGCACAAAAACTTCTAGCTGAATCGCACTTGAGCACCTTGGGGCTTAGAAAGTTTTGTGGCTAGTAGATTGGAAGAGTAAGGCTTAGGTAGTATAAGGCTTAGATGATTGAGAGTGAGAGATAGAAAGATGATTAAGAGATAAATGAAAATGGTTGAAATCATGCCCTATATATACTAGTCTGGAAGGCAGAATTCGGCCAGAATTCTGTCCTCAAAATTCAAAAATATGGCCGTTGCACCAGCTAGAAATTGGTAACCCTAAAAAAATCAGGGGACAGAGTTCGGCCCGAACTCTGTGTGGGGGCAGAGTTCGGCCCGAACTCTGCCTCCTAGGTGGCAGAATGGCCTTTGGGCCTTTGGGCTTGGTGGAGCTTGGGCTTGGTTCAGGAATTTGTCTGTTTGTATGGTAGAACTTGGAAAGATATGTCTAGGGGTTGAGATGACTCAGTGCGACTCAACGTACACATTCTCCTAGTCTTAATAAATTAAAGATTACAGACTTGGAACAAGTAGGAAAACTAAGAGCCCTTTGATGACGCCTTTCTTCTGATATTTGAGCAGATCTGAAGACATTTTTTTCCTTGACAGCAGTCGTCCAAAGATAAACAGATCTGGAAATCTGAATACCTTTCGGGGGCATGCATGACCATCCCGTTCTAACTATACTCCGGTCTCGTGTACTCGTCCGCTATTGTCAGCGTAAGGTTATTCAAGCACGTCTTGCGTTTTCTAACTTTTAGCATTTTGGTTTTCTTTTGACTCAAGTCCGTCATGGTTTGGCACAAAGGCCTTCGCCTATCGATCCCGTTCAATCGAGTACTTGTACGAGCTTTTAAAAATATTAGACTTATTATATGGAACATCCCAAGGCATAACGAGAGAGAGAGCGTACACTTCTTTTATTTCCAAACGAGCTTTCAAATCTGAGAGAATCGAAATGAAGTCCAAGGACGTAAAGCCGTGCTCTGATACCAATCTGTCACGCCCCGCTCCCGTAGGAGCGATCGTCCTCGCTAAGGTGTAATGCCGCACGGGCCTAGGTTGCGCCCGTGCAAGGCTAAGTCCGAAAACAGCCGATTTGAGCTAGGCCGCAGAGTCGCACAGAGTGTCCCCATTTGCAGCGGAAAGTAAATGAACACAAGTTGAAGCGAATTTAAAACTCTTTATTAATTTTCAAGAAGTTTACAAGCGGCGCTAGGCTGAGTTTACAAGTCTCTCAAGCTCTCTCTCTCTCTGAAACGTAAAAGGCGTGCCAAGTGGCTTACAACATAGAATGATTCATGGCGATGTTTTGATACATTATGTCCTGTATATGGTGCTTCAGCTCATTGCAACGCTCCAAGGCTCCAGAGTTGGCTCCGTGCCTTAGCATGTTCGAGGGAAGCTCTGCACCCGCCGACGTCTCCTGCATCCTGGAAGCAAACTGTAGGGTTATCAGTATATTGTTATGCACTGGGGGGGAGGCTAGCTCGCCCACAATGCTATCATTACCAAACACGTTCTATTTACTTTTGTGCACCGTCTATCATTCATTGTCTTTCTAATCTTGTCTTAGGATCAGTTTCATGGCATATATCATAACCTATCTCGTGTTACCGATTTCAAGTATTCGCATGGAAATACATGCACGACTTACCCATACTTACCGTCCGGTCTTTCCTGTCCAAAGTAACCAAGTTAGTCAACAATTTATATTTATCAACTTAACGTTATTCACGTAAACATTCGGTGTCGAGGGCGTGTCCCTGCCTCAAATTCTAGCACGTCATAGGCATATTCTCTAACTCATTGCATGAAGTACTCTTTATCATTTGGTGTATTACATTTCAAGCCTGTTCAGAAGGCGCTTCATTCAGTTAACTTAGACTACTTTATTTCAATGCAAGAACTTGCACGTGGATTGCCACCAGCAAAGCCCCACTTAATCTATATACACCGGTCGCTGGCATCACAAGCCATTTTAGACATATTTACCTCTGGTATTCTCACCTATCATAGCGTGCTAGTGCACCTTGATAGTCCTTTGAAATACCCCTTTGGTATTCTCACCTATCATAGCGTGCTGGTGCACCTTGATAGTCTTTTGAAGTACCCCTTTGGTATTCTCACCTATCATAGCGTGATGGCTGGTACACCTTGATAGTCTTTTGAATTACCCAGCCTTACGTCTCTTTGAGTGTCCGAGCCCTCACCCAAACAGCCCGTAAGCCATGATTCCGCCTAGGCCGGCCACGATCCTCCCTTTGATCGTGCCGTGGAATCCCTTATTCTTCCTACCTCCCGTATACGATGGGATTGTCCACGACCATTTTGTATTGACTTGTTTTTTTAACTTAACGGCTGTCTCTGAGCCATAGGCTAACCCTTAGCCATAATGCGTTATCGACCAGGTTGGCGGCGGCGCCCGTGCAGCGCGGGTAGCGAGCCCCGATGCACGTCCCCGTCATACATGTCGCTTACCATTCCTTTCTTTATCTTTTATTCATTCTTTCTTTTCTTTTTTTCACTTGTTCGTTCGTTCATCGATTCATTCACATATTCATTCATTCATTCGTTGATTCATTCATTCATTCATTCGTTGATACATTATGCAACTCCTCGTACGGGAGTCGCCTTGGCGACCCATCGGTCCTGAAGTCTTCCAATGTTGCTATACTCTACTCGAAACGACTATGACGATAGTCTTCCCGTTTTATTGTTGTAAACCATTCATTACTTCATTGTTGAATGCATAGGGAACTTGAATGTAAGCTTGTGCCTTAGCACGAGCGTGGAGTGCGGTACGAGAGTCCCTATATTTTTCGAGTTTTTTTCTATGTTCTAAACAAGCATACAAGATAGGATTATTCCCTTAGCTAGGTGCGTTGAGTTATTTATTAGCATGCGCGGTGTTATCGCCTAGCGATTCTAGCAATAGTGTCCGTATTCTTATGTATCTAGGCTAAGCAAAGACGGGTTCATCGGAGCCACCCACCTTAGCGATGTTCGCATCGGCCGAGCGATACTCCGAGCGCGCATTTGAAAGTCTAAGTCTGGATTCATCTTCGATGGGCCAAGGTAAGTCTTGCATCGATTCTTCATCAGATCGATGCCAACTCTTCGGGTCGACGGCTCGTTTGAGTCGTTGCACTTGCCGTTTGAATCGACGTTCCGCTAGGGCGGAGCGGGTCATTACAAGACAGATCCACTACCAAACAACTATAATGTAAGCTGTAAAAGCAGAGTAGTTGTCTACACAAAATGATAAATGTCTCAAATGTTATATGATCAGGGCTGATTAGTAGGGTACATCTCCTCGTCAACATAAACCATCTCCAGAGCTGATCCATACTCATGAGGATAATTGTGCTCATCTATACCTAGAGAAATCACCAGGTCCTCAGAGAGACGCAACAAGAAACATACAACATACCAATATACTGAATGTAAGTAAACCATGCGGGTCCTCTAACCATTCTAAGTGAAATACAGTTCAAGAACAAACCTCTGACGCATGGGCATTCTGGCAAATATGGCATAATTTCCGCTTGGGAATCAGGGACCTCAGCGCATAACGTTCCTCAGAACGACAGTGGCAAACCTGAGAGGGTCATCTCACACCATATCTCCAACAAAGCTTTCGGGTTACAAAGGAAAAGTGCAACGTGGCCCATACGCTAAGGAACTGTCCTCCCCACCCCCATGTCTATCTATGTCATGTCCATGACACATATGATCATCTAAGAACTGCTAAGTCCACTAAACATGCATATATTATCAGCAGTTATATCCTAACCGTCGCACGTTTCATACGTAACGAAGGCCAACCAAATATGCAAGACCGTGTCCTACATGAGACTCATAACTCGTGGTATACTTGTGTCAAGGCTATAGGAGATGGCCAATATCTTATATCAATGGGGTGGTCAACTATACTAAATCAATACAATTAATGTAACGCTCCAGTCCCAAAATACGTAGGACTAGGAACGTAGACATGCCAGCCGTATAATAAATATATGTAAGCTGTAAAATGCAGTAGAACCATAACTAATCTTATCCACACAAAATAAATGAATAAAAGATATCATATAATGAGAATGAATTGTCTTGATACAATATGTTGGGCGGAGACAAATCCACTACCAACAAAATAAGGAAATAAAATACATGGAAAATAAAATGAGTGGCGAGCGAAGCGAAGACGATCCAAGTGCAATCATCCTCGTAGAAATAGAGAGGACCACAGCTAGAGCTAGAACACCTGCGAAAGACAAGAGCACACACCTGGAGAGATAACCAGGTCCTCAGAGGGACGTAACAAGACACATAATATCATGCCATATAAACTGAATAAATATTGCTCAAATAAATAAGTCAATTGAATTATAACATGGTCCAATACACACCTATTGAACTAGCGTACCATCCCCCCAACCAAACAAGGACAGGAGATGGTAAACTAATTCACGGTGATATATCTTTCCACGCTATGAATCCAATATGGTATCCGGACCCAACAAGGTTCAATACCTTCTCATCGGAGTAGTAAGTCACACCTACAACCAAACAAGGACAAGATGTGACGAACTATTCCGCGACAAGTTATTGTTCCAAGCCACGGTCAGATACAAGTACCCAAACCAAGAGTACTCATATCTAACGGATAAGGACGCCTAACCAAATCTAAGTAAATGCAGTTTTAAGAACAGTCCATGGTCGCATGACTACCGGGTCAAGTCAAGAAAATACCAATGCAGTACCTCAGTAGCGAGTCACAACACCATATA
>JANAVB010027598.1:791517-794017 GCA_029216955.1 Iris pallida | reverse complement strand
CCTGCATGGGCCACCACAAAAATATGTAACGCCCCAGTCCCAAAATACGTAGGACTAGGAACGTAGACATGCTAGCCGTATAATAAATATACGTAAGCTGTAAAATGCAGTAGAACCATAACTAATGTCATCCACACAAAATAAATGAATAAAAGATATCATATAATGAGAATGAATTGTCTTGATACAATATGTTGGACGGAGACAAATCCACTACCAACAAAATAAGAAAATAAAATACATGGAAAATGAAATGAGTGGCGAGCGAAGCGAAGACGATCCAAGTGCAATCATCCTCGTAGAAATAGAGAGGACCACAGGTAGAGCTAGAACACCTGCGAAAGACAAGAGCACACACCTGGAGAGATAACCAGGTCCTCAGAGGGACGTAACAAGACACATAATATCATGCCATATAAACTGAATAAATATTGCTCAAATAAATAAGTCAATTGAATTATAACATGGTCCAATACACACCTATTGAACTAGCGTACCATCCCCCCAACCAAACAAGGACAACTAATTCACGGTGACATATCTTTCCACGCTATGAATCCAATATGGTATCCAGACCCCAACAATGTTCAATACCTTCTCATCGGAGTAGTAAGTCACACCTACAACCAAACAAGGACAAGATGTGACGAACTATTCCGCGATAAGTTATTGTTCCAAGCCACGGTCAGATACAAGTACCCAAACCAAGAGTACTCATATCTAACGGATAAGGGCGCCTAACCAAATCTAAGTGAATGCAGTTTTAATAACAGTTCATGGTCGCATGACTACCGGGTCAAGTCAAGAAAATACCAATGCAGTACCTCAGTAGCGAGTCACAACACCATATACTATTCCTCAGTATCGAGCGAGTCTATAGCATATAGTCTACCTATCGTTCCTCAGTAGCGAGCGAGTCTACGATAGATAGGGTGGTAGTCAACTTCCAAATCATGTTCTCCCCGCCCAATGCCAACTCATAACTGCTAAGTCTTCTAGCATGCAATTCTATTAGCAGTTATTTCCTAACGCACGGCTTATACGTACTGGTGGCCAGCCAATCACGCATGTCCGAGTCCTATATGTGACTCACAAAACATGGTATGAATGTGTCAAGGCCTATGAATGCAACACACAAAGGTGGTCCCTTAACTCTAAGTTTAATGTGTAAGAAAAATAATACATAGCAGGAAAGATAACTGAACATTAAGTTCTAACAGATTATGCCATGTATCACAGTTTATTTTTGTAGCACCCAGTTTCTAAAATGAGGGTAATTTTGAAATTTTATAATTATAATTATTTAATAATAATATTTAAACCATATTATGATTTTTGGTGATTTTTTAGTTAATTAAAAACTATTTTCTAAGTCACGACTTATGACTTTGTGATTTTACTAGTATAACCCTAGTGTAAACTCTAGAGATTTTATAACCTAGAGACTACCATGACCATGTAAGCCTAACCAAGTGATTAGGATACCATTTTAGCACTTTTTAGCCTAAAGGGTATTTTGGTAATTTTCTAGGATTTATTTGGAATTATTTGTATTTATGTGTTTTTATTATTATTTAATTATTGTTAAGTGTCATGAGAGCCCCTAACCTAGTTTACCCTAATCTAGAGGTTAGTTACTAACCTAGAAACTAAGGGGTTAGATATTTACATGTTAGTCAAATATAGAAAATATCTAGATATTTGGATTGGTAAGATATTTTACATAGATATTTCTAAATAAAACCTACTTTGCATGTAAGCCTTTGATCTAGACTTAATAGCTAAGTTAGAATCATGGCCACACATTGTGAACCCTAGCATGCCCCCTTCCTATATAACCCCATCCATTCATTCCCATACAAAAAAATTACATGTTCTAAAACCTAGAAAATCCCCTTCCATCAAACCTTCATAACTTCTTCAAATTAGCTCTAAATTCACCCAAGTCTTTTGCATTGGGATCCTACAACATTGAGGGTGCTAAGGGGAGCTAGCTAGCAGGGTTGCATAGCATTTTGGGCATCATCATTTGAAGAGGACACCCCCCTACCTTGGTTTTTCATTGAGTTTTCACTCAATAGGTAACATGTCCTAAAACCTATTAATATTGCGTTTTCTCTTCATGGTTGCATGCATCTAGGTACCAGGGACCTGTAGGCTAAGTTTGGTAGGAAATAGATTGGGTTTGGTGTCCGTATCGGACACGTATCTGGGTTTTAATTCAAGTGTTTGATGATTTGCCACTGTAAATTAAATGTTAATATTTTCGAAAACTAATTGAGCAATCTTCTAGTCCTATAGGTGTAGATCATAGAACCCTAACACTGAGCACGACCCTGTGTCGTTTTCGTATCGAAAATCGACACGGACACGCTGCGCACAGCACACGCATAGTGTCCTGCTACTCGACCCCCTTTTCTCCTTCACCTGGACACGTGGACACGCAAAACTCGACACAAACCTAGGGCAATGTCTGACAAGACATCCCCAAAGTTTTGTG